>JBBPJQ010000904.1:0-15293 GCA_038088795.1 Boletus rex-veris
CGGCAATATCCATCGTCTCTCATGCTCACGCGATCTCTCCGTAGGACTGGGACTTTGTCATGGTATAGTACACCCGGTCGACATCCCACTATTCCATTCGCCATTGGATCGAGGAACGACGGGTGGGCATGGACAACTGGACCAACTTGAAGACCGTCTTCCCGAACAAGATTGAATACTGAAGCTTGGAGAACGTCAAAGTATACATTGAGCCACGTCCACGTCCCCCAAAGACATGGCCACGTTAGCGCCTCGACGCTACGCCCGCGCGTGCACCTATCGCCATTACACCCGGGACTGAGTATTACGCGTGAAGGCTCGGGAGATCGTCCGACTGTTTGCTGGTTACGCCACAACCACAATGGTTTCTCTCTGGCACCAAACCTAACAGTAAGATTGATCATTAAGATACTCTGAGAGCTAGATGATTTCATAGATACGGTGACTGGTGACGGTCCGCAGTAGTTTCGGCGAATGCTCAGACATACATGGCGGCCTAGCTAAGGCTAGACTGATCTCATCGGATGAACCAAATATATACTCTTGAAAATCGAGATGGACGCGGCTTGATTGGTGGTGGGTACATTCAGATGTCCGATACGGGATACTCGGCTACGTTCCTCGTCGCTGCCTTCTGAAATTTGATCAAACGCTAGTGAGTATCTGTGACATTACACTTTAAAACCGTCATGCTCCGTCGCATCCTTATCACGACGGTCGATTCATCCATCTCGTCTACATATTTGAACCTCACAAGATTCTGAGGCCCAGGAACCGCCCGTTGGTTCATGTTGCAAGAGATGCCGCTGGTCCGCAGAAGAGGGATTGGCTAATGGCTGGGTCTGTGCCAGAATCCAAGCCATTATCAGGTATGAGGGATGTAAATCGTTCCGTTCTGACGATTTCGACAGCCGGAGTCGAAGGGAAGTGACTGAGATGTGATCGAATGGCACCTCCTCTGCCTGAATCTCGGTCACTTGCCTTGCATGGTCGCGCTCGTAGTTTAATTGTCTGCAAATTTCCTGGCACACCGTTTCGAGTAAACCCGCATACTTGGTAACACACGCCTCAACGACGACTTCACATTACAGTACTAATTCCCAACACGAAACTAGGGAACTGCTATGATGTCTCCCAGACGCTGAGTACGCCTCTAGACAATATAAGTCTTGCCAGGTTGGACAACGAATGTTTGCGTCTCCCCGTTGTCATGCCTGTAAGCGACGAGAGTCTGGATGTTGTTTCTGTTCCAAGTTTCAGTGACTCCAGGTTGGATATCAAAGTACCAGTCCTGTCCGTCGTCGTTGTATGTAGTGACACTGACGGAGACGATGTCTGCAGTGTCGTTCTTGATATTGATGGCACCCATTATCCTATAGTGTGTACAATCAGAATCTAGCATTCTTAGCGATAACGCAGCGTCGTACCTGACTACGAATCTGGCTTTGCGTTTGGAGTATCAGAGATATACTAGACGGAATACGATCGAAAACTAGGGATAAAGGCGCAACGCGTGAGCATGTGAGCAGCCGTCGAAGTCGTGTATGGCAAAGGGAAGGCGTCGTGGTTGTTGAGACTTACCAGAGGCGACGCAATGGTTTCCTGGAGTTTGGGAGGTGAATCTGTGGTCCTTTTATCCCTTTCGTGGGCCACCCGTCAGCCCATGTTGTACGATGTTCAGGTCGCCGCTTCTGATTACAGTAATTCAACAACAAGTTGAAAACTGTAACTTCTCCAACATCATCGTAGATACTACACTGCCAAAACAAGTGACAGCACGCATCAAATCTGTAGGCAGCGCGTGATTGAAGGAAGACTACGATAAATGAACAGGCCCCACTGGCGCTGCAGACGGGAATCATGGTTTCTGAATGTATCTGAAGAGAATTCTGACACTGAAATCTACTATACAACTTATAAAGAAGATTCTACAATGTCGGCAATACAAAGGGAGAAAGGGATATCTCGAGAAGGCGCATACGAGCGTGCACACATGAGTACCGGGCCATACCTTTCCAAGTGTCACGGTTGGGAATCGGATTGCACATTAACTCGGCTTCGCGGATCCTCCGAAGTACACGTGGATGGAGAGACTTTGTCGCCATGGGTGTCACCGCGGAGCAAATGTCTCGTATGGTGTCAAACAGGGATCGCAACAGTGATGAGGCGAGGAATGGTTCAGTTTCGTATCGAAGCGCGCTGACAATACATCGGGATTGGTCGACCACTGCGCAGGACGTGTAGAGTCGCAAGAGTGTTAAGTATAGTGGTAGTAGGCAGATAGGTGACACGATCCGCAGTAGTTCCCTTTATTGGATTTGCCTGAGGCCGTCTAAGTATGTGAAGTTTCTTTTTTTTTGTGCGTGTCCCACACGACCAACGTGCGTCGCTTGTCCGAACAGAATATGCATATCTCGTGCTCACGCGATCTCTCCGCCTCATCATCCTTCTAATCTCGATTACTATGGTTGGGCAGGAACAACTATACCATGTACCATCATCAAGTAGGTGATACTACAGGGCGGAGCGCGGGTTCTCCCATCTTTAGCGAGACCAAGGCTGGAAGGACCATGCGAGCAACATCAAGCCTGACGCCAACCATGGGCCAGGCACCCCACTGCGACTTGGGTGCGCCTCCCCACCACTACAGAACCCGTAGCGCCCAAACCGATACTTTGTGATGCGTTCCTACAGGGCGCACCATCTCCATCCTCGCAGGCGGCCGGCGAGACGTTACAGCCTCATCACTTGTGCGTATTCAACTTCACCTGGCGGAACGACGCTCGCCATGCCCGCTGAATGGAACGTCCGTCTGGAGCATAGGGCGCATCAAAAACGAAATGCGAATGATTGAAAGACAAGACGACCAACCTCTGAGATGATCCTGGGCCAAGTAACTCAGCAAGCGTCACCTGCTCAATTTTGTCTACATCGAACCACGCAGACGCATCTCTCCTCCACTTTCCCCATCGTGCCAAGACATGCCGAGTGTCTCGACCAACACCAGGGCTCGCTTTGGGTCGGTACTCAGTTGGCACTATGCATTTTGCTGTTCATCCGGCGAGTCAGCGTGGGATCCAAGAACAACCGTCGTGTTGGCCACATTCCTGGAGCTTGGTGTGTCATGGTAGATCATCTATTCCTTGATCTTGTCGACGAATCAGTCACAAAGCGAGACATATCTCCTATGCCACTGCTCTCCATCACTTCAGGTTCAGTAGCATCTTACGTCACGAGCTACGTACAGCACTTCCACGGATTTTGCACTAATAATGACAACAATCTGCGTTCCAATTTCAACGCGCGCGGGACGATGGCCTCGAGGGTCGCCAAGTCTAAAGTGCCATAAGGGGCAGAAAAACGAGCGGACGTTAGATACACGAGCGTCGTGTACCTCAAAGCACATCCAGGACAGATACGCTACCTATCAGATTGTCCAATATTGTCGGCGTGATCTCCTCGACGTGGATGGTAATCAGACTCTCCGCAGCAACCCTTCTGTATGCTGCGGTGTTGCCACGGCTTGGAGTAAGTAGGAGTGCACCGAATGGTTGTCTGAGTCGAGCGAGGACTTGAAAACTGCGTATCTGTCCGTCTGTTTGCGAGTAAGGTGAAGGCGGTCGAAGAGATGTTGCATGTTGAGGGCGCGTGACGCTGCGTCCACTAAACCTCGGCCTAAGGCGGGAAGCGAGCTGCACTATTCGTGATTGCGGGGCTGCTGGGATGGTACCGGAAGGACCAAGTAACGAAAGCGGCTCGTCTATGGATGATTGGTCGGAAGGTTCGTCAGGTGTTTCAACCACACTTCCGACTGGTTGTCGATCGAGGAGAAAGTCAATCCATGGGTGAACGAGATAGAGTGTGTGAAATCGAGAGAGAACCTCCTCAGTCCTGATTTCCACAACTCCAAGTTCAGCTGTCTGTGCACGGAATACTTGTTCCGACCCATTCCAACTCCGAGAAACTGATAACGGTCCAACTTCGAAAACAACGCATGGGAGTTTCATCCATTTTCCTGAGAATGATGGTACAGGAAGCTCACTGAGCCGGTCATAGAATGTGATGACCGAGGTGAGATTAAGTGTTTTACGCAATCTAGCAGCGACGATGTCCATTTCGGGACCTGTCATGGGCGGCGGGATGTGTGAGGTCGGCAACTGGCTGAATACACGGATGTTGCCTGGAAGGCAG
Organism: Boletus rex-veris; assembly: GCA_038088795.1. Lineage (NCBI taxonomy): Eukaryota > Fungi > Basidiomycota > Agaricomycetes > Boletales > Boletaceae > Boletus > Boletus rex-veris. The sequence goes on from JBBPJQ010000904.1 coordinate 4,192, forward strand.
CTGTTAAAACTTCCAGATTTCCCCGACCATGCAAGAATGCTGGCATCCCCAGAGATAGCGAGTAGGTGTGCCAACAGTCGCCCGAGCGCTTGGTTCCCCTCGCCATATTTGATTGGCAAGGATATAGAGAATATCCCGAACAATGAGTAGGCTGCATCCTCGATGAGGGTCGTCTCTCGACTTGAAACGAGACACAACTTCTCCCGTATATCATTTAAACCAGGTCGGAGTGTCATCAAGGTTTGCACTGAGACACCCATTGCTTCCTCCATCTCAACGATAATCTCAGGTGACTCCTTGTGATTTGGGATGTCGAGGTTCCTGTAGAGCGTCCAGTCCTCGTTATAGAACCGAACCACCTTGGAGGCATGGTACTCTTGGAATGTCCATATGCGAGAGTTCCAGAAGCTCTTGACGAGATCGCCATGTCGTGACAGAGGGCGAACGCCACGGAGTAAAACAAGAGTCAGATCGGAACCCTCGTACCACTTGAACATGGCATCCAGTGCCTCTTGGAGCACGAAGTCATCCCCTTTGCCGATACAACAGGTATCGCTCCAGGCCCAATGAAACCCGGCATCCCGCGTGATTTTGCAGAACGTTTTAAGCTTATCATTTGTAGGCGACCCTTCAAGATCATACACCACGATGCGCATGACTTTCTCAAACAGAGGTTCGTTGTCTTCCCACGTGTGCGAAAGCATGGCATAACGATAGTACCGCGTCACATCATTTTGGATGCGGGCATGATCAATGTTGGTCGTCATAGAGGAGACCAGCTCGCTGAAAACCGGAAGCGATTCAAATGCCACAGCTTGTTCTGATTTGTCTAGGAGTCGGCCGGAGACGGTGTTAATGAGCACCCGAGGAGAGTCACGGGTAGCATCCTGAACAGCACGTCGAATGACCGCTCTCGCTTTTGTTGGATTTATGTAATGGCGATAAAGCCCTGGTAGAGAGGATCAGTAGATGAACTTTAGCATGATGTCAACGCCCTTACTGCTAATATCTGGATCAGGTGACTGCGACATCTTCGATAGCATAGCCTCAAATACACGGGCTGCGTTCTCATAGTCTCCTGCCTTATGTAACGCTGCGTGTTTCCTTTCGTAACCCCATGGAGACAATGGATCGAGCTCGATGACCTGATAATGGTCTGTCGACCAGACCAAATCTGCGTGGCACGAAGCGACACACCTTGTTTGCGTCATTTAACGCGGGCTGCCACGAACCACTAGCTACGTATGCCTTGCTTCGCTTGATCAAGACTCGTATGAGGGACTGGTGCCCAGAACTTGGGATCATGTCCGTCAGTGATGCTTCAGCATCTACGAAGGAGTGTCATTACCATGAATCGAATACAGTGTCGGTGGTATGAATAAATGATCCCAGAAAGAGGAAGGAATTAGTTTCGATGTTGAACGAGGAGCGGAACAAGACGAATTAATAGTTACACCATTGGGATGCGCCCTTTAGTCCGATAATACACGATACTTACAGCAAAATAGTGTGAAGGCAGGCCGTCTCTGAGATCCTGGATGGTGACTTCCCCATCCAATCCACCAATTGCGAGAAACCGGCCGTCTGGAGAGAATGCGAGGGAAGATACTTCTTGAAGGTGTTGGATGAGGCCAGACTGGGTACGTGTCGATGTATTCCAAAACGTGACGGCACGTTTCGCAGCGTATGCGATGAATGTACCGTGCTGGGGTAGGGCGATGCACGAGTCTTTGCTATGGGGAACTCGCCACTCCGCGACCGCTGAGCCTGTGGACGCTTCAAATTGCTTGATTGTGCTGTCGGATATGACAAAGAGGTGGTTGCCGAACCAGAGGAGAGATTTGTTGCGGGAGGAGGTCATTTGCACTGGAATGACCACGAGCAAATGGCCGACCAAGTTGCTGTCCCAAACGTAAATGAAATCTCTGGTGGCTGTCGCGAATCGATCGCCCTGCGGCGAGTATTTCGCTGCGATCAGCCAGTTATGAGCGAGGGTTTGTGTTTGTTTGCAAGTGGTGACGTCCCACACGGTGGCTCTTTGTAGGGATGCCGAGATGAGATGAGACGAGCCGGGCGAGAAATCGACTGCGGCGATGGCATAGAATTCATCGCCCTTGAGAACCCGTTCGTATGTCTCTGCATCCCACATCAATACCTCTCCCCCGCCCGTCCCCGCCGCGATCCATCTGCCATCTTTTGACGCAACGAGACATGTGACTTTCTCCGCTTCGATCGTTGCCATCTCTTTGCGATCTTCAACTCGTCGCACTTGAACCCCGTTCTTGAAACTGCACAAGAAATTCCTGCCGTTCGCTGAAAAGGTCACCGCCGTCATGCAGCGGCCAGGGTCAAATCCAATGGACGGAGAATGGTCTTGTCCAACAGTCAACATCGAATTCACGTCCATTTTACTAGCACGCACCGTCAGCTAGTAGTGTGGGGAGGAGATCCTCTTTTCCAACAGTTAGCATCAACCCACCTCCACTTTATTAGTACACACCGTTTATTGTTTGCGGGAGGGGCTTAGCTAATCCGATGGCAGTCAGCATCAAAGTCGCCTCCATTTCACCAGTACGCACTATTTTTTGTCGGCGACGGAGCCATAAATGCCACCAGTGCAATCGTCGCAGAGCAGTGGTGGAAGTCCGTGAACCGTGGTCTATTGATCTTTCTCAAAATAGATTTGTGCACCTGGCAACAGCTCGTGTTCTCGGCACGTGTTCAAACTTCATTCGGGCTGTGTGAAAACGTACATACGAACAATCTTGAACTCGCCATCCCATACATAGTACGCCGCACTTTATTGTTCATAGTTATAGACTGCGTCCGGCTTGACGCCCCTCAGTTTCAGCGCGACGCCCTCCCCAGACGTCAGACACAAGATCACAATTTGATCCGCAAGCGTGTTGCCTTCTCTGAATGCCGCTTCAAACACCAATGGACTCAGCTGCGAGAGGCGCTTCTTGCATGCGACCTGCCGGCGCGTGGGTACATTTGGCGCAGATACAGATGCGACATGTTCCGCACTTGCTACGACAGCGCAGCCTAGTTGAGTTCGCTGAAGCGTTAAGTAACAAGGAATGCCTATCTACTTTCCTAGTGGGCAAGAAACCTTTGAGTGCGACGGATGAATTATTCTAGACCAGAATAGGCTGATGGAGAAGGGCTTATCTGTAGAGTGTACTTAACATCAAGTGCCTTGCAAGGGCTTGCACGACGAACGTCTGGGCTAGCATCAACATTAGCAGCGCTGGCAAAGCCGTGATGCCTTGTTAGATCTTGACCTTTTTTCTGATGCACTTCCCGGAACAGAGTCTCCCGGAGCGACGACCAGACGGTCCGAAATGGCCGTTGGAGACTCTCACCCACGTAGCCCATGTAATCATATCTCCGTTTTTCCGCCCTGCGGGGTGGCACGAGGCACTGTTGCCAACTGTGTAATACTCTACTAGTACGAGGCTTTACTAATTAAAGCCTCATTGAAGTTGCCCATTTCCCTCTGACTCGTCCTACAACGACTTGGTTGCGCTCCAAAGCATTCATCTGTGGCACCTGCATACTTAGCGCTGTTCTATTTGTGTCAGGCTCTTCTAGTACATCTCGGGACCAGCCACACTCACGGGACACTGTCTGACTTCTCCGCCAGTGGGTCATCAACGACTGACTCAGAGGATCTTCTCAACAACAAGAAGTGTGGATCTTCATGGTATGTCGGTCTCTGTGGTTGCTTGCTCTTCATGACCATCAACCACCAGGCGCAACGACTTGGATGTGCGCAAGTGACTATCGATACTCGGGCATTGGTCGAAAAAATTCTCGCCCGCTATCCCTCCAAGTTCATCAGTGAGTGATTGTCATATTCGACTGTCCTTTGTCTCATGTAGTTGACTTATCAGTATTCCGCGAACTGCTTCAGAACTCAGACGATGCTGGATGTGACACCGTCGAAATTCACTTCGAGACCGCTACGTTCTTGGGTCTGGGACCTGAAGCAGTGATGAATGCTAGTCCGCCCACATTACCTGACTTAGATGTAACCCATGTATAGAATGGTTCATCTTCTCATTGCCATTCAACTAACTCTCGCTCAAGGTCGTACAATGGACATTCAGAAACCACGGGAAACCGTTCACAGAGCAAGATTGGAAGCGATTACCAAAAATTGGTTTGGGCTCATCTCCACTTCCTGTGGTTTTGGTCTTATAATCGTCCAGCCTCGGGAAATCCAGACCCACAGAAGGTCGGCGCGTTTGGTGTCGGTGAGTGTGAAGCGTTCCCTTGAATGGAACGATGCTTGAGTGCGAACCACCCCTAGGTTTCTTCAGTGTGTTTTCTGTCACAGAAAGGCCATATGTGTCGTCTGGGGGTAGGGTACCAAGCGTCTTCCCCGAAAAGATTCTGATCTTGCTCCATGTTAGAAAAGGAAATGATGTTCTGGTGGGATGATGAAAATCAGGTATAAAGATCGGCCGAGCACTATTGCTGCTTCTTAATTTTCCCTCTAGCTCTGCTACCGACGCGACGACCTCCCCCAAACAGCGAGTAGGAATCTATGGACAACATTCAAGATACCACTACGAAAAGCTGCCCCGATGCCACAAAAATTCTCAGAGCTGATGCAATTCCTTGTATCATCCATTGTTTTCATGGTTCATCTGAAGGAGGTGACTGTATTCTTTGATCATCATTGTTTAGGGAAGGTTAAGAAGAGTCTGGGAGAGTCTTGGGCTGTTCCAGTTCTCGCTGAGCTAAGACAGTGGAGCCCCAAGAAGAACATGTTTGTGAAATCAGTTCAGCGATGTTGCAAGTCTTTCTGCTGGTCGTGTTTTGCGTACTGAATCTTACGCCTGACCAGCGATCACGCTTGAAGCTACAATCCCACCATATGGTTTGCGTGAAACAAAGGACCTCACCGTGTTCACAGCAGACGTGGATGTCTCTGTCGATAAGATTTTGTCCGACGAATTGAACCGCTCTACGAAAAAGAACCCACCTTCTCACCTCAAGTACAGTTTGATATATGTAAGCTGCCAGATTCCTTGTATTCTTGAACGCTTACGGATTTGTTTCACAAGACCGGGAAAGGTGAATATGATAAGAGCCGGATAAACAAACGGAACTGCCCTTGCGAGTTTCCATGCCCTTTTCAAGGGCTTCATGCTGATCTGGACGGGCGAGTAGCCATGTGTTAAGGAAACCCACTGTCTAACGGAACAGCAGGACTATGCATGCATGGGTTTACATTGTGAGTTTTACGCAGTCGACTTCTAATTTCTACTGATGACTTTGCTAGGGTCATGCCACCACAGAAACAACAGGCATTGGCGGTCACATGGCATCCCACTTCATCCCCACTATAGAGCGTGAACGCATAGATTTCTCGTGAGTATAAATTTACATCTTGTGACTTCTAGCAGTTGCTAATCCTGTATCTCAGTGACATAAATGTTGCCAGTGTGTATCTCGCTCTGTTAAGAGAGGATACTCACTTATCCCCATTGTCCAGTCTGGAATAGGGAGTTACTCTATGTTGGTGGTCTCTTATGTCGGGTCGTATACGATTGGGAGCTTTCCATGATCCAAAGGTCGTGGGAAGAAGCAACCGTAGGCAAATCAAGTGCGCGCTCATCTCAAGGGCTCCAAGAGCGATTTCTCCACGTCCTTAAGTTCTTCACGTTTTATTGTTCCACACCCGGGTCGACTGTCCCAGAATTGTTAGCGGATTCATTCTATGGATGCTCCACCCGCCCTTTAAGACTTCTTTCATCTGTTGGCGTACGTGAAGCTCCTGACGTTAGAATATTCCACCCGGTGTTGGCTAAGTTTCTCAAGTCCTTACCAATGCTCTCAGAATGCGTCACGGTACAGGGAGGGCATTCTATCGCAGCACTTCCAGACAAACAAAAGATCCCCAAGATAACGCCATCAGACATTTTACAAGACCTACGTCACAACACCCTTGACGCTGGGGAGCTAGTAGCATGCCTACAGTGGGCAATATCGAGGCAGGATGGTTTTACCCCGAAAATGGCTGACTTGTTGGACGCCGCAACTCTGCGCGGCGCAGGTGGAGCAATACACCTATCGTCAATCACCTGCTTCATCAACCCAAAGGTTCTTGGATTCCACATTCCCCCCGACGGACCACTTCCTCTGTCTCTCATCCCCCTTGGCATCAGCAAGCATTTTGGCTGCGGGGACCTGAGTAGAATTGGTTGGGAAGAGTTCACCGTTGGTTCGTGGTTACGGTACATATCATGTCCTGATGTCATGTCGGCCGATGAAAGCTACGACTTTACCCGATCGGCCGACTGGGCTAGCCGTGTCTTCAGCACCATTTGTTGCATATGGCCACAACTTTCTGAAGATGTGCAACGTGAATCAAGGAACATCTTCAGGCAGAAATCATGTATCCCTACCACCAAAGGCTTGTGTTTCCCAGAAGACTCGTATCTTCCTGCGGCCGACAATGCTCTGTTCCGTCATCTTGACCTGCCAATAATCAGCATTAGTCATAATTTGGGATTCGAAGTTGATGAAGACATGAAACGATTTCTTTCATCCATCGGCGTCCGGAAAGATCTTCCTGTACAAACTCTTTTGCTTCAGTAGGTGCCTGCAATGATTTTGGCTCCTGCATTTTCTGAGAGCAATCAGAATGTTGTCCACAGGAGATTGGACTGTCTTCACTTTGATCGAATATCTCGCCCGAAAGAAGCGTTCATTGAATGACGAAGACCTATCTGCTCTCAAATCACGCAAAATTTTCATGAGAGAAGGTTTCCAGAGTAACGAAGAGGAGAGTGCAACTCGTCACCGTGCTGACGAACTCTACCCGCCTGTGGGCGTCTTCCGGGAACTCCGACTACCGGTCATCGAATGGGGTAAGAATTCGGGATGGAATGACGCATCCCCTGAAGGTACGCTGTGTGCCATATACATCCTTCCCGTCTGATTGGCAATTGACATCTAGCCCAATTGTTGTACAATCTTGGTTTGAATAAATTCCCACCTCTGCCAACAATTGTACAACTTTGCTCGTCAAGGGATACTGAGGTCCAAGAGGCGGCATTCATGTACCTGTGCAGAGAACTCCACTTGCGGTACCAAAATTACAAACCGGAAAACTTCTGCGACGTGGAATTCATTCCTGCACAGAGCAACAGTTGTACTTGCTTGAAGACGTTGGGGGAGGTACAGTGAAGCTCGCTTGTGTTCTGTATTCATTCTCACTAACAGCCACCCTAGGTATACTCCGGTACTCAGTGGGAAGCACTAGGCTTTTTTGTGGTTCAGGAACAATACCCGAGATCATTATTGCGTCAATTAGGTGTAATGCAAGATCCCCCAACATCAAAACTTCTCGAGCTGCTGGAGAAGACTCCCCCACCTAATGAAGATGCTGCCCGCCGCTGGTTCGCAACTTTATTTGACCACATATCAGGTCCGTCTTTAGTTCTTCTCATCTTTTCGATGTGCTGACGTCCCGCAGCTTTCTCACCCCCCGATCTCATCCAGCTGTCGGGGTTGCCAATCGTTCCAACAAGTCTGTCGATTGCTCCGAAATTCCTTCCACCAACCAAATGTTATCTTGACCAAAGTCCAAAATCAACACTTTTCGCAAAACTCTTTGTCTTTGTGGATTATGGTACTAAAGCGAATCATTTCTTAGGCGCTTGTGGTTCGAAGAACAAAGTCTCAATAGAAGACGTTGCAGAGGCTCTGATTGAAAACCCAGAGGGATTTTTCAAGCTGGCAGGAGGTTATGAAGGGTAGGGTTGGCGGCATCCACTGGAGTTATCACTCACCTCCTTGATACCAGTTTCTTGGTCGAGCTGCGAAAGATCGCCTACCAGAGTCAGGAGATCTCCAACGAGACTCTGCATAAGATGAGCCGCGAACCTGCTCTGCTCGGCGTGTGTCGGAAGAAAGCAGAAGACCAAGCCAGATGGGACTATGAATATCAGTTCCTGACGTCTCAAGGGGTGACTATTGTCGATGACAATAACGACTACCAACTATTTAACGACTGCCTCTTCATCGCCCCCCAGGAGGAGGTACTTGAGCGTGCGTGTTGATGCCACTCTTTAATCGCCGTTCACTCAGTTCAGACCAATAGGGTTCTATACTTCGCTTGGGTGTCGTTACATGAGCGCAGTGATTAAAGAGAAATATCACGGGCTCCGTGAAATACTTGCGATCAAGGCTTGCCGCGAAGTTCAAACATTGATTCTCGAGCGACTCCCCTTGTTCCTTCAAAAGTCTACTGATACCAAGCTTAGAGTCATGATTCCTTCCAGCCCAGATCACCTCAAAGTCAAGGCATGTAAGACGATCCACGTTTCGAAAACTCTTGTGACTAGGAACGTGGAGCGAACAAGAGACGTATGGGCAATTGCGAGGCGCGAGGGCGATACTATAGAGGTATGGATTTCCAAAACGGCAAAACGCGACATGTATGAGTAAGTTGTCGGAATATCCCTTGTTGCCTTGGTTGGTGTCTGACAATGTGAAGAGTTGCAACATCTCTCTGTCGAGTATTGTTTGGAACAAACAGGATGGATACCACGCTACTCCTTGAGATGGTCCTTTCTGCGAAATTGGAAGTTTTAGCACAAAGAGGTTTTCTTGGTGAGGCTGGTCCATCTGCGTTCATCGCAGCTGGCTAACAAGTATCGGTTACATCACAGTTGATCAAATTTCCAAAAAACGTCGGGATAAGGATGATGTGGAGAACAAGACGACGCAAAAACATCTGGCAAGTTCTGCTCCGACCACCACTTCTCTGGAACCATCTTCACTGGACGGAAACCCTAACACATTGTCTGGAGGTTCTGCGGCCACTTCACAGTTCCCATCTCCCCTTCGCGTTACTGACAGTGCCTTAATGAAGAGTCGCGAGCCACCCAACATCTGTGGTGAAGAGTTTCTGGGCATAGTAGAGCATTCTACGCTGTCTCGGTAGGTCGCTGTCTCGGTAGGTAATTATTGCTACATCCCTCATCATATATCTAGGACGCTACGTGAGGTGATCCCGCAGAGCGACATCCGTAAGTCTCTGAAGTTCTTACGATTAGATGATGCATCTTGACTTCTTCCAGGGAACAATGTAGAGAAGGCCATCGAAGCATGTGGCCTGGGAGGGGAAAAATCGGCCATTCAGGCGGGATTGGGCGAGTTCTTGAGCAGCAACTTCTGCAGGTTGTCTGGAGATGCCGGGGGTTTGCGCCCCATTGGTGAGTGTGGTGTCTGTAGCCTCTGGCTGTGATTCACAGAAGTACTAGGACAAGTGAAAAATATCCAAGTCTATGTAGATGGAGGTAAACTCTGGTCTACGTACTAGCTCAAATAAAATGATCGTTAATGGGGAACCACACTTTCATAGGCACACCCGACGCTGATACATTTATGACACACCTGCAGGGCCCACTTGCTCGTTTCGCAGGCATCATCATCACTCTATCCGAGATATACCACATCTCCACAGCAACATTGCGTATTTTCTATGACCCTTCAGGAGGATGCATAGCATTCAACTGCCGAGGAATCATCTACCTCAATCTGCGGTATTTTGAGGTATGGCGTAAGTGGATTTTAGTTTCTAGCCAGGAAGATGTTAACTCGATGGCTTCAGACGATGAGCAAGTCAAAGGCGGGAACCGACAGAATGCTCAAATGTCATGGTTGGTTGATTCGACTCGCTGCTACTCGTTCCATGATTGTCTGACAAATACTATCAACAACTTAGGTTCCTCGCTCTTGCTCACGAGATTGCACACAACATGACCGATCTCCACAACTCAGATCACGAATTTTGGTTTTCGGCGATCTGTGAAGCACACTTCATTATGCTTTCACAGCTCTTGCGACCCGCTAACACTTGGCTCCGTTACATACTGTGGCTGACTTTCATAGTGAGCGTTATCCTGGTCGCATACTTCGCCAAACATATTACTCCAGCGACCACCATGCTTTGCTAGCTATACTTGCTGAAATCTCATTCTTTAGAGTCTCCGGGTGTGTATGTAACAGGAAACTAAATGCCAATGTCATATTTAATGTACAGTGTGTTACACAGGGACGTCTACATGTTCACTCCGGAGGTGCTTTAATTTGAGAACGATGAGACTGAGTAATCCGAGAAAACCGGCATTTTTTGTGGGTAGGACCGTCTCCGCGAACAAGATCAGGATCGAAGCTAAAGGCTTGAACAACATCAAGGTGTAAAGTTCAAGGTCTGCCAGCCTCGTCCATGACCGCCAAAGAAATGACTCGGACCACATTATCGCCTCGACGTTATGACGGTGTACTTACTTGGGGACGTCATCGCGATGCTGCGGAATGCGCGTCTCAGGCGAACGGTATGTCTCTCTCTCGGTTCTGTTGCTGGCTGACGACGACGGGAACAACGAATGAAAGGTATGGCCGGGCAGTCAAAGCTGCGGAATCGTTGACAGCGTCCCTACGACCCACGACCCTCTTTGCTTGTCGTTCGCAAGGCACCACCTCCCCTGGGACTAAACACGTTCTCTACTGTCAAGACCAAGACCACCACTACTCCATCGTCGTCGAGCGCATTGGCGGCGACGACCCAGAGGTCCAACGGCGCGGAGGGACGCTAGCTGCGCCAACCTCTCGTCTCTGCACGCGAGTCCAACACGACCCACTCATCGTACGTTTTCTCTTTACTTTCCGCGTCGGTAATGCCCACCACGATGTTCTCGTACCCTGGCCTTGGCCACAACCAGCCAGACACGTCCGAGCACTATTATCCATGTGTATCACTGATGTTATCACAGGAACGCTATTGGACCTTGGCGCCTGTGAATGGGATGGCCATGGGCCACATGGCAGTGCATGGCGCTATCGGCACGTATTCCCGGAAGTAGGTCACCGGTAACCCCGTGTTCCGTTCATTTCATGTACATTTGGTGTGAGACCCGCAGTGCGGAATTGAAGGACTTATTTATTACATCCACACGATACCTTGAGCCGCGTCTGGACCCTCGTCACCGGATCATTCTGCTCGATGGAGAGCGCAATGCTGCGACCGCCACGACATCACGCCACGACACCGCTACGCCGCCGGATGTGTTCCCATT
>JBBPJQ010000905.1:0-15279 GCA_038088795.1 Boletus rex-veris
GGGTTGACCGGTGTCAACCAGACAGCCTTGAATGGGTACTTGCGTACGTACGTGGCCGAGGTACCATACATAAAATCCAGGACGGGGTTCGTTTCATATGCGCCCATACGCTCCCACTGGGATTTCGCATCGCCACTGTTCGGGCTCCTTTATCTCTTAACGACTGGTTCGTCGTGGACGTTTATCATCGGCGTTGACCTTGACCTTGACCTTGACGACGACAGACGATTATAATCGATCAACGCTTTCTCATCTGCATCGTTGCACTTTGTTCATCTTTCTCTCTCTCTCTCTCTCTCACGAATCGAGACGACCAGCCATGATCAAACTATCCTACATCTTTTGTACGCCAAAGTACATCAAGATGCCCGGTCGCGAGTCTAGACGCGCGTCGATGCGCCAACGATCGCGTGAATTGTAAGTTGTTCATGTTCAGTCATCAGTACCACTGGTGGGTGAGACACCAACCGGATTCACATTCATGTTGTTCGAGACTTGGATGATCCTGACTTGACACACTTTTTTCGTGCAGTGCGGGCGAAATACCGTCGCCTTGGCAAATGAATCTATCAGAGATTCGAAAGTCGCTCGAATACGAGCCAGCAGGCCACGTTACGCGCCTGATCATCCATCCATCCTATTAAAGGATCGTTATCGCAAAGAAGAAGAACGACGTGTTGGATATTAGATTCAGAGCGGAGGCGGTGGAAATCGGATTGCAGGAAGAAGAAACGTGTAGCTTTAGCATCAAATTGTCAACATAACTAGGCAGCAGGATATGAATATGCAGTTCTCATATGGTCAACACTTTTTTGGATGACTGCCCCTTGTTTGGTTTCGACTTGGGACCCTTGTCGCGCAAGATGGCATGTCCTGCTGCCCTCCGCTCTGCCAATTCGGTTTCGACCTGTTTCAAATCCCGTGCATCAAGCGCCCTCCTCCTTGCGATTGATTGCAAAATCTTGTCCCTCCGAACATGTCCTGTGAACCGCCACGTCTTGCTCCCAGCTTGAGACATGCGAATCAACTCGTGTCGCTTCATACGAGTGACCAACTTGAGCGCAAACCGCTCCTCCAACCACTTCTCGCGCTTCTCACGCTCCCGCTTATCCATGTCCTCCATATCCTGCGGATAATAAAACGGGTCGACGAGGCCGACGACGGCACGCTTGTACGTCCTGTGCGAGCCGACAGGTCTCATACCCAACTGCGTGCGGCGCAACGGCGAGATATAGTTGGCCGTGCGGATATACGTCGTCTTGACGCCATACACCGCCCACAGATACGATCGCACGTCCGTCTTGGTGACCGACGGCGGAATCCGGAACGTGGCTTCGTATGGATTGTACGGTTTGCCTTGGGGCGCATAATTCCGGACCATCCGAAAGGTGGTGTTGGGGAGGTATATTTTTTGGCCGACGACGCGGGTGACGGGTTGGCCGGTGCGTTTGGACGTGGCGAGGGTGACACCGCGGAGACGGGTGCGACGGGTGTTGAGGGCGTCGAGCCATTCGGAGGGGGTGGGGGTGTGGCCGTCTTTTTGGCGGAGATGGCCTTTGGCGAGTTGGCGCATGTAGGTGGCGTGTTCGGTGGGTGTGAGGGGGCTGTTGGGCGGGGGGAGGAGGTGCGGGGGTTTCTTGAGACGACGGGCGCGGACGGCGAGCGGGGTGGAGGCGTCGCGTGCGGTTGCTGCATGGGGAGGGAGTGCACTGTACGACCGACGCAACACGCGTGCGACGGTCTGCATGACCGGCGACATTGTTCACTGTCTTGTTGCGAAAAGCAAGACGAATCCTTTTGTGGGTCACGTGTCAGAAAAGTCACGTGGTGAGCAGCGACGTGGTCTAATCTGTTTTCCTAGTTGTGATCCTAATCCTGATCGTCGCTCGTCCATTGTAGACCGACATGGTCTTTTGTGGTCGTGCTTTCCGTTTTTTGAGGGGGCTGTTTGTGCCCTTGGCAGCCATCTTTGCTTTCTCTTCTCTTCTCACTTTTGTTTTTATTCTCTACCAACCCACACCTGGTCCGGGACTCTCACAACGACTTGGATGGCAGTCCTGGGATGCAGTGACAACCGTAGACTATTTCGAGGATGGAGGTCAAGATCCAGGACCAGGGAGTACCCCACAAGACCAACCGTTATCGAACACAAGCTGGTGGAACGTGTCCATGCCAGGAGAGGACACGTCGAGTTACCCAACTGACGCTTGGGTCCCTCTGTGGCCGCATGACACTGGACGTGCGTCCCAGTCACAACCCTTCATCTCATTGTCCAACGCTAACCCTCGACCCTGCTAGTCTCCGAGATGGCGATCACCAGGTGTTTCGTACCACCTGGGTTTGTCGGGGACATGTGTGCGCCAGAGACGAGCCCTGAAATGGACGCTATCAAGGGCAAGTGGGTGCGTGTTGATCGGGACTTGAACAAGGAGAATGGGATATGGAGTTTGGTGAGATGGGGTCTGGGTGTATGCGGCTACACGCTGACGTGGGTACTAGAGCATGTACTACAGACGAACAAGACGTCTCGATATCCCCCTCATTACGGACCTTCAGCTTCTCCCGCCAGGGGAGGAGCCTACGCCTCCCACAGACTCATGGGTCAAAGTCGAGCATTCGATTCGGGACGGCGTCATGCGTACAGAACCACTTTTCTTGTGGTACAAGATGGGCAAGACGATGCAGGAGATGAATGCAGAGGAAAAAAATAACATCATCACCGAGCTTGACGTCCTCTTTGGTGAAGACCGGCCGTGGTTTGGGTTTGAAAAGCTGGAACCACCAGTCACCCCAGAACAAGAGGGCCGCATATCGAGCATCTTTGTGACATATAGAAGGGGCGTCAAGCGTAAGTTGAGATGAATCGGGTGCCCGGACGATCGTTTAAATGCTCCCTTTAGCCGTTCCTCGAGCACCCCCACTTCATTTTTCGAAAGATGGCCGGTTCAGGATCCTTCAAGTTGCTGATCTACACTACTCGGTGTCTCGCGGTGCTTGTCGTGATACGGTGTTTGATCCATGTCAAGGTTCCGACAACCTCACGAATTCCTTGCTGGGACGTGCCCTCGATACAGAGAAACCCGATTTGGTCGTCTTCACAGGCGATCAGCTCAATGGACAAGGAACGTCTTGGGACCCCAAGTCGGTGCTCGCCAAGTTTGCAGCCGAGGTCACTGACAGAAAGATTCCGTGGGCGGCTGTCTTTGGAAATCACGACGAAGAGAACGGGGACGTCAAGGCTGAACAAGTAAGAATGATGCAGGCACTGCCATACTCGCTTGTCGAGCGTGGCCCCAAAGATATCCACGGCGTGGGCAATTACGTGCTCAAGGTGAGGAGTGCAGATAGGTGCGTTGGACGTCCATGATAAGGTGGATATATACGCTCATACTAGCTGGTAGTTCGATGACACATCTGCTGACGCTCTACTTTTTGGATTCTGGATCGTACTCGAAAGGGTATCTGGACTGGTTTGGGTACTTTTTCCCTACCGAATACGACTGGATCCACACGGTGAGCGCATGCACTTGGGCAATTGTCCCTCGGGAGCTGACGCGTCATCGTCAGAACCAAATCGAGTGGTTCCTTCAACAATCTAGTTCGATTGAATCCATCGAGCGTCCGTTCCAGCCAGACACGTCTGATGGCTTGTGGGAACGACAATCTGACCAGATCGCACCCACGACACGCAAGCACGCCAAACCGAATGCGCTCATGTTTTTCCATATTCCATTGTGTGTTTCCTTGGGTTTTTTCGATGGATGATCGGACCTGATTTATTTCTAGACAAGAATCATATGGGACGCCGGACAAGGATAGCCGTACCGGTGCACCACTCGACATTGGGCTACACGGACTCGAAGGTCCAGGGTCTGCGAAAAAGAGCGATGGAATGTTTGAGAAGGGATTGCTCAAGGCTTTGGAGAGCGAGCATAAGGCTGGAGGTGCCATCCCGGAAGTCAAGGTTGTTGCCAACGGCCATTGTCACAGTACGTGGCGCGGCGGACTTTCTAACTTGTGTCCGCTGACCTGCGTGCCAGTTACTGAAGACTGTAAGCGTGTTCAGGACGTGTGGCTGTGCTTTGGAGGTGGCGGGTGAGATTGGTTTATGCTGTGTATTGACTATATGATGACGGGTTTGTCTGCAGATCCTACTCTGGGTACGGCCAAGTTGGGTGAGTTTGAGTCGTGCTGGTGACGGTGGCATCGATCTCACGGATTCGCAGGTTTGACCGACGATTCCGGGTGTATGATATCTCGGATTATGGGGAGACGATCAAGACACACAAGCGTACTGAGCACGATGAGGTTCTGGACGAGTCTGTTCTTGCTGGTAGTGGTGCAGCGCCGTACAATAGCGAATAGAATTTTATTTTATTGTGTATGTTTCGGATGCACGGCTGAAATTCCCACCGGCGACGTTCAAAGGTGTATGAGCCACTGCACCTCTTCAATGGCCTCCCCTTCCATCCCACAACAACCCTCGTCCTCCGATGCCCACAAATCTCGTCGCGACAACCAGTCCGTCTCTTCAACGCACTCCACATCCTCCTCGTCTCGTTCAGCACGTGCAGCCCATGTAAGTTCCGTGGTGCGGCCCTTTTCCCCGTCTTATCACTCCTTGTCCAGCCTGCAGTCGAATCGGCCGTCACAAGGCTCCTCGTAGCCATAAAGCAACTCCTCGAGTCCCTCACCATGTGGAGCAACCTCCAGGTCACAGAAGCCCAAATCAGCGATGTCTATGTCCGTCTGGGCAATGACTTCAACGCAGCAGTGGCTGCATTTGCATCATTTGATATAGACATGAGGTGCGCACCCATCACCACGCGCCAATCCTCGTGTACAATACCAAGTACATTTTTAGAGACCTCATGTCCATTCCCGAAGACCTCCGTGACGTCCTCGAAACCTGTTTGGCTGAAGACGCAACACCCGACAATCTGGCGATATATCTACCCAAGGTCCGCGCGATC
Source organism: Boletus rex-veris (assembly GCA_038088795.1). Lineage (NCBI taxonomy): Eukaryota > Fungi > Basidiomycota > Agaricomycetes > Boletales > Boletaceae > Boletus > Boletus rex-veris. The sequence continues at coordinate 4,974 of JBBPJQ010000905.1, forward strand.
ATCACGCGCCTCTTGCAAGGCCTCCGCAGCAAACAATCCATGTACCGTCGCATCGTCTCCGACCAGCACCCATCTCATCAACGCTCCGGTAGTTCGCATGCACGCACCACCTCCCGCTCGTCGAGGTCGGACAAGACCGTCAGGCCAGATAGCGAGGTCAAACAACACCGGTCGCAGTTATCGCGGTCGTATGCCGACGAAGAACGGCATGTGGAGAGAGAGAGGGACAATGCGCATACCGCGCGGCAGGCGAACAGAATCGCTTCCCATTCCTCACGGCAGTCCGAATCCCGAATACAAGTACAACCACAACCCCGTATGACGCCACCACCGGTCTTTCAAGAACCGGACGACGACCCGCCTGCCAACGACAGGACGTTGACGAATCATTTGAATGGCCACGCCTCGCAAGTGTCACAGCCACCGTCACGAAACTCACAGCCTGTATCTTATCCCCCTCTGGGGCAGCATGCGCCTGCTGAGCCAGGCGCGCCGACCCCGTCCAATCCACGTGCATCTAATCCACCCACCCCAGAAACGGACAGAGAAGTACCCCTCGTGCCTCCCGCTCAATCTGCGCTCGTCCCCGCTTCTGTCAAGCGCTACTCCCTCGTTGACAAACCCGTCTCATCACCACCTAGATCACCACCTACTGTCATCATTGAAGAACCCTCGCCAGATCGGAATGACACCAATGGCGTCGACACATCTCCCCCACAAACGCCGCCCATAGAACCATCCGACGTGCCGGCAGTCGCAAGTTCGCTCGCCGCGCTCAAGAAGAGCGAGGCGCTCGAACGGAGGGCGTCCAAGCGGTTCTCGACGTACCACTTTAGCAAGATGACAGGCGGTGCGATTGCGCGCGAGCGCACCCTAACAGTGTCCCCGAACAACCGTCGGTCGATGGCTGCCTCGTCGACGTCGACATTGTCGGCGGGCGATCTGGCGGTTTTGACAGAGACAGACGAGCCTGAGGGGAAGCGCGATGGGACTTCGAAACGGATACTGCGTACGCCGTCGCCTGCAGGTGTGGAGGTTGCACCGCCCGTCCCGCCATTACCACCTTCGGTGAGCGACGCTGCGCGTCCGCCCGTCCCGCCTCTACCGCCATCCTATCTGAGTAAATTATCAGAGGAGCCAGAGCCAGAGGAAGTTTTTCTGTCTGCAGCATTTCCTGTTTTCCTCCAGGTCGGCCGGGAAGTCAAGAAGGTCACTCTCGAACCGGGATTGACGTTTGCGTTCCTTCGTATGCTCTTTGTAGACAGGTTTTCTTATAACCCCGGGATGGAGAATTTTCCTGCCATCTACATACGAGATCCATCGAGTGGTGTGCAGTACGAGCTGGAGGACATTGACGAAGTAAAGGAAAAATGTCTGTTATCGCTCAACATTGAACGTGAGTTATCGTCACTCTGCTAGTTTGATGTTCGCTCAACCATACGCGTTTACAGCATTGGATCAGATCAAGCAACACATTGATGCACAGATATCTGTCTTGTCCAACGACCTGAAAGAGCTCAAGAGCACTATGGCTAACAACAGGCGGGCGTCTTTGCCCTTTAACCCCATCGTCGCGCACGACTTTGCCGAGAGTACGCCTGTCGCCGACCGCCCCTCCGAAAAACAGTTTGCACACGTGGCCCACCGACTCTCGCGCATCGTCGGCGACGCGCACAACCATTCCAACCCTTTCATCTTTCCCCAAATGACCGGTCAATCGCTCCAGCTCCAACCACAAACGACGGGCGCGTCCATCATGTCCGAGTACTCGAGCCGCGTCGTCAACGACCTCAAGACCCAATTTGACGAAGTCCAAAACCTCCGACGTGACTTGGGGATCATGCGCCAACTCTACACCGAATTCATGAAATCGACCAAGGAGTCGCTCGGGGCACTACGGACGCAGACCCAGTCGGTGAAGCAGCTCGCGAGCGCCAAGGTGGGCGGTGCGCGTGCGTACATCAACACGGGCAAGACCAAGCTCGATACGAGGAGTCAAAACGTGCTCACCAAGATTGAGGAGCTGCAGGATACCGTGGAGGCGCTGAAAGACGACGTGACCAAGCGCCATATGACGCCTAAACCGGCAGTGCTCAAGGCGATCCAGGAGGACGTTGCGTCGTCATCGACGGAGCTCGCCAGCCTCAAGGAACACATTGATACGATCAAGCCAATGTGGAAGAAGACGTGGGAGGAAGAGTTGCAGAATATCGTGGAGGAACAAGGGTTCTTGGGGCATCAGGAGGAGCTGTTGGGAGATTTACTCGAGGACCACAAGGCGCTCTCCGAAGTTATGGGGCACGTGCAAAAAGTGATTTCTCTTCGGGGAGGAGGGGCATCAGGGCGCGGCAGTGCACGCGGGCGGAGCTATAAACCCCTGCTTGCCGAAGAAGGACACGGTGGGTTGAGCACGGTCATGATGGAGATTCGAGGTGCGGCTGTAGACCCTGAGAAGCGGATGAAGGCGATTGCGGCGAATCAAAAGAACCGGGAGAAGGAGCTGGCGAGTCGGTCGGACGAATTTCAGAATGAGTTGGAGGGGTTTGTGAATGGGAAGAGGCTCAAGATGACGGGGGGTGCGGAGGAGGTGGAGAGGGTGAGGCAGAAGAGGAATGATTTGGCGCTCAAGGCGATGTTTAATAGTGCGTCCGGTACTGGGGCAGGTGGGGAGGTGACGGCGGTGTCACCGACTGTCTAGCTGGTGAGTAGGTGGATCCAGATCATCGGGGATGAAGGTGGAGGTAAAGGTAAAAGGCAGAGGTGGGGAAGAGAGTCGACGTCGTCATGGAATGGACGTGGCACTGTGGTCGGTGTATTTTAAATTTCACGATGGGGACGGTCTCCTTGTTTCCGTTTCTCTGTTTCCTCTTAATTGTTCTCTCTCCATCGTTGGCTGTTTCCATGTTTCACGCTCTTCTAGATTCATTACGCGCATCGTCATCATCGTCATCACCGCCTGGAAGTGGGGGTTTGCTCTTCCTTGGCTTATAGTAGGTAGTTAGTACCATAAGAATATGTGTATGCACTAGGCATCGGCATCGGCATCGTTCCCTTTCATCTCATTCCACTTTTTTTTTGCTCGTTAGCGCTGAACTAGTCGTTTCTGCCTTGTTATAATCTGGTTGTCGACATTGTTCTTTTTTTCTACCAAGACAGACAGGGATCGTATTTACGTAATGATGGTCGCTGGACGATGTATTTAAATAAAATAACATGTACCACGATCTGTCGTCGAGGTGTAGGATGGTTGCCAGCGCGATGCGTTGTGGGTAATGATCGTGATCGTGATCGTGAAGTGGGGGGTGGTCGTTACGGGAATATACTGCACAACGGGACGTCGGACACGTGGACGATGGATTGCGCTTCAAGTTGCCGATGTCGATAGATCGATGGCAAGTACACTCGCGAGTAGCCCGTGCCTGGATCCAACCAGCGATCGGTTCGGTTGTAGTGCCGCATCCAGGATGATCGATAGACAGCACCTCTCACTAGTGGTCGGTCGGGGGTACAGTAGACGTGGCGATACATTCAAGGCTTGAACCAGTCAACGATGTGATGGCCAGCGTAATAGCCCCGTGGGCAAGGGTCGGAGCCTTGGATTCTGTCCGCCCGATACCGAGATTAAAAAAAGGTCATGGAATGAGGGTGTGGCACACGATAAGGACTGATACGAATACCAATGCGGTCTTGCCCAATAGCACCGTCGACGACCTCCTCGTATGCCCTTGTTAACCCCCGTCCCATTTGCCCGTGGGTTCGTTGGAAACACTTTGGAGGAACGGATCAGGGAGGTAGCTGTTGGTGCTGTGTATCTTTACTCCATCGAAGCCAACACCGTCTACCACGTTGCTCGCTGCTTTTGCATACGTGGCGACAACACCTTGGATCTCGGCTTCGGTCAGCGGACGAGGTGAGTTCAATTTTTCGGTTAACGCGACGGAGAATACGGAGACATACGCGAAGGCGGATCCTGTTCTCGAGGAAAAATCTATATCAACGGTAGCATCTATCGGACGATGTTACAAGATGTACGATCCCTTGTGCACGGCATCCGTGGTCTGACGAAAATATAGTACAAGCACTAGATGTGGGATGATAGAAAGCAACATGACCTCTTTATGTACTCGTTGGTGTAGATGCTTGAGCTTGGCTTGCATCACGGAAAAGGTACCCTAGCAGGATCCCTGGTGCAGAACCCCGCTGAAAGTAGTACGATGCTTGCTGAGGTTCGGGAGCTTGGGGAGGCGTATGCTCGGGAAATGGGGTCAAAGAAACTTGGCGGCAAGGAAGTGTCGCCGTTTAAAATCTTCTTAGATTGGTACACGCCGTTGATCTCGCTCGACTCACGATGCATCACGCGCTACAGCTGCAAGAGATCCTTTTAAATATCTTTGGTCACCGTTATCCGGGGTTAGATACTTCTGATATTGCAGCTCTGGCCAGAACATGTCGCGCATTCAAAGAACCAGCCCTCGACGTACTCTGGGAAGAATTGAACGATCTATCCCCACTACTACGATGTGTTCCGGAAGCATCTCGTCAAATATTCTCCGGGGTAAGATGACGCTACACTTCCTCTCATGCTGAATACTTTTCTCCTACTGTTCTACAAAGTTGTATAGCATTCGATTTCGCAGATCTCTCACCCAGATCGAGTGGGATATTCTGCGGAGTTACACACGTCGCATCCGATCTATATTTTTGGAGGACGCTGGGATCAACCAGGAATCCCTTGTCAAGCTGTCGAAACCTCCCACGATTGAACCGCTCCTTTCCAACGTCCGCAAGCTGAGGTTTGATTATACACCTAGGACCAAACTTTTGTCTTTCCATCCCCTCCCGTCCCTTGTGTCTCTTGACATTCATCTGAAAGATCAGGGTCTTTTCGACCAGAGGATTCTCCGGCCATTTGCCAGGTTCTCCCCGAGCCTTAGGGAATTACACATTGAATCAGATCATCCCGCAAACTGCAACATACGAGGCGTCGACCCCAGGATTATCTGCCACTGGCGAAACCTCCGGACTGTCTGGTGCTCTAGATTGCCCTTGGACGTGGTCACTCTTGTGCATCTGTCTCGGATGCCTGCCCTGACTTGCCTCAGCTTTGCGTTGCCTAGTGGACTGCCAGACGAGATTTCTCCTTCCTTCTCACCCCTCATCTTCTCCAACTTGAAGAAATTGATGTTGCGTTCTGGGTCCTTGGACCCGATATTCCGTCTATTTTCCCAAACCCGATACCCTGCTGTCACGAATGTTTCTGCCTTCACCCAACTCCGTCCTTCCAGGCATGATCTCTCCTCCTTCTTTACCGGTGTTAAGACTTCTGGTAGTCCTCATACCATCCAGGGACTGTGGTTGGTCCAAGAGCGTATTTGGACTTGCCCGCCCACATGGGAGCCTGTACTTGGCTTGGAAGACTTGCAGCTATACACACCATTCAGTAATCTCCGTCGCATAAACCTCAGTATCGAATGGAAAGTGAACCTGACAGACGACGAGCTTTTATCGTTCGCATCGACATGGCCTCTTTTGGAAGAACTGCTCATAAATATGGACTGGGGTTGGAAGACGCTCGGTGGAATTACGCCAAACGGACTGCTACAGGTTCTGCAGACTTGTCGGTCGCTGACTCGGATTGCCCTCGCCTTCGACACGCGAGGCTACACTGAAGTCCCTCCATCGCCAGCAAGCCTTGGATTGACATTGCCACGCATATCTCTGATCAACGTCCTCGACTGAATTATTGAAGAAGAATCTGTGCCGGCCATCACTGCCTTCATTGCTGGTCTCGTCCTTCCTTCCGAATTTGAATTCCGTGCCTGGCATAGTGGCGAAGTGGGAGGTTGGAATACGGATGTAGCAGCCTGCCAGCAGCGTCGCTGGAGAGATGTATATGATCGGGTCAAGGACGCTGTCAGTTAGCTTCATTGACAACATGGCGATTTGGTGAGTACTTTCTTGTATGCTTAACGCGATCGACCTGAGATTGACGAGTTCATGGCACCTTCCCAAGCTCGGACCACAGGCACCCCGGGCCGTTGGCTGCACTCCAACATCTTCCTTGAATAGTATGGGACATCTCCTTTTTTTCTTAGTCAGTGGGTTCGTTTCGTTATTTTTTCTCGTCCAAAGAACTACAGGGAGTTGGCCCGTCGGTCGGTCGAGTTTCAGAACGAGTTGGCAGGGTTTGTGAATGGGAAGGTGACGGGGGTGCTGAGGAGGCGGAGAGGATGAGGCAGGAGTGGAATGACATGGCACTTATGGCGATGTTTAATTACGCGTCCGCTACTGGGGCAGGTGGGGAGGTGACAGCGGTGGTGGTTTGCGCTAGATCAGCGCTCGCAATGAAACTCGGCATGTTGATAGCCCGGCCGAGCTTTCTAACAGACTGTCAAGTCATGCGGCATCCTATACAGTCCTTGGTCAGTGGATTTCGATTTCTTTGTACCTTGAACGACCGAGTAGCATACTCGCCTTCGCACTGCTGGAACCACTGGGGACAGTGGCGGTGATGTATGTTTATTCTTTCATCTGACTCGTAGCCGCAACTTTACACTCAGTTTGGTACTCGAGTTGTTCGAATGGATTCCGAACGTGACTTGTAAAGGATTCAGACGGTTCTACAGTTGTGGACAGGCAAACACGACAATTTTTGTCCTTAGACACAACTGTACTACATAAATCGGACGCCATGGCCAGAAGCGACTTATGCATTCCTATTGATCTCGACAACGAGAACACCTAGAGATCTTACACAACTTGGTCCCCAATCCTTCCACCGTTTTTCTATTCACCAATCCGAACGTGCGATGACAGTACCCACCTCACCCATTCTTCCGCAGGAGGCTCGATTTCTGTGTCAGAATCTGATGAACCTGTTCAAGGGATGTGATGTGAGTATCCTCAACTTGGAAAAGTGGCACATAGCCGGAGAATGATTTTCATAAAAGTACTGACAGACGTGGTTGTGAACCTGGTGAAATATTCTGTCCCAGTAGTATTTGCATTGTTGTGAGTCAAAGTGCAAAAAACCATTCGAGTTGAGAAGATTGGAGTAAAAAGTCAGATTTCAGGTGGCAACAAGGCCCAAGACTGGCAAAGAAGGCGGAAATCGCCGGCACAGACGTTGCTCCAATACATGAATCGACAACATCGATAGAAAGCCAGCGTGGTAACGTCAATCCAAGGATCGCCGGTTGGGAATATTCAGTATAAGCGCACGTGTCGATGGCGATCGCAATGTGACTGAGCGACGGACATGTCTGCAGAAGCTGTAGCAGTCCGTTTGGCGTGATTCCACAAAATGTGTCCCAGCCCCAATTCAGGTTGATAAAGAGTGTTTTCAGGCGAGGCCAAGCGGATGCCAAGGTTAGCAGGTCACTGTCCGTCAAGTCCACGCTCCATTCAACGTTGAGGTCTAGGCAACGGAGATCGCTGAATGCCATACATGGCCTCGAGTCGTCCAAGCCAAGTGAGAGGTCCTCGTCGCCATGAGTCTTTCTCCAGGTCGATTGATACAACCGTAACCTCTGGATGGTGTGAGTGATACCAGATCTCTGAACCTCGGGCCAGAAACAGCAGAGTCTCTCCTCGGAAAGACGGTTGGCAACAAAGACAGTGAAACTCGTGACCGCAGGAAGTTGAGTCTGGGAAAGCAAGCTCCCAACAAAGGCCAGGGGCTCGCAGTGTAATGTCAAGGCCTGCAAGTGGGGGAAGATAATACGTGAGTCGAGAGCTGGCAACACAGCATCCAGCCTGAAGTTGAGCTCGGTCAATGCAGGCAAGCGAGACAGTTGGAAAAGAGTGTCCACATTCAAGGTGATCTGAGGGGAAACCAGAGTCTGCAGGTTTTTCCACTGGCAGAAACAGTTTTTATCAAATTCGATAAAGAAAAAAAAGAAAAATGTGACATCATGGTTTTGAAGGCGAATGGAAAGTCCACTGAAGCCCTGGGAGAAAGTGGGCAACGACTCGAAATACTTGTGAAGTATAGATGCATTCCCGAACTTAATATTAAGGGAAATCAAGGACGGGAAGGGTAGGTGCAACAGTGGCATAACTTCAGCCGTAGATGCTGTGCAACGTAGATGGCGGAGGTTCGGGAAGAGTGGCTCGGCGGTGGGAGGGTTGGGCAGGATTCGAAGATGATCCGCATTGAGGTTCTCTGCTTATCTTCGAAGGTTATCCCACCTGTCCTGTGCCAGTGTAAGAGGTGGCAACTCACAAAGAGTGACAAACAAATAGTTGGAATCATCTTACCTCGTGTCCTGTAAATGGTTCATAAGATGCTTCTGAGGCTTACAGGAAGACATTGCAATAATGGTGATAGGTCAGGTAGGTCTTTCCAAAGCATATCCAGTGTTGGTTCTTTGAATGTGCGACATGTTCTAGCCAGAGCTGGGAGATCAGAAAGCGGACGAGATACACCAGGTGTGTAAAAATGACAGAAGATGTTCAAGAGGATCTCCGGTATCCCGAGTGCGTGATGCATCATCATGACCTGGTAGATGTGAGTCGACCTAGAACAACATACGCACTAGTGGAACCCCTATGGAAAGCGAGAACCGTGCTCGACTTTTCTACGCCACTTAGCCTGAACTTGAAACCCAGCCACTTGCAAAACTCATTGCAAATGTGCTCGATCTCTTGAACTTGGCCACCACTGACTCAATGTATTCAACCATAAATTATACAGTTCCGAGTTTCGATGTCGCCCTTTCTTTATTTAATCACCACATTGCAATAGACGACAAGGTTGGTCACTTTCCATGAGGAAACAACAGAACCGGTCGACGACGGTCTGACCGTCGTGAGTTGCGTTCATTTTGGGTTGAACACCAAGCTTCAAGTTCATTATAGCTCGAGCTCTCGTCGATGTGCAAGGATTGAACAACACTAGCTGTAGTATCGACGGCGGTAGATAACATTATAGGTCCATGAAACGGGGAGTCCTACTGCAATCACACCTCCGCATCCGTTTTTCACAGTACATATACATTCGTGAACTTGAAGGGACTTAACTGTCGTCTCAAAACAACTGTAGTTCCAAAGGACCGTTCCATACGGATTGATACCGTCTATAGTGTAGCCCGAGAAAATGTCAAGATTAAAGCCAAACTAGGAGTTCAGAAAGCACAAGATGTGCAGGCATGAAACCTCAATCGGGACCGTGATATTTCGACTGAGGATGAAAATGACACAGGTGGGTATTATCTTTCTGGGCTGTCGTGTACAACTAACCCGTCATTTTGATGGGACCATGATTATCCTTATCAGTTCAGACGTCGTCAAAGTACCACCGTCACAATTTTCCATCCTACTTCCTCACCAGTCGTCATCCCAAACCAGGACGTCATCGTACACCCCTTGGTTCGCACTGTTTCCCGGTGCTCGGATTCCGAGAGATGCCAACATCACTTCGTCTTCCTTGGGTCCTTTGAACTGGAGCAGCCCTCCAAAATGGGCGATCTGCCAGTAATAAGAAATCTCTTTGTAACTGTCCAGTGTATGAGTTTCTGCTCATGTCTACACGCGAACAACGTACTCTTTCGGTATTCCATCAACCTAAGTGAGCATCGTCATTATTGGGATCCCAACGAGAACAGAGGCAACGGACCTGCTTGCCACCATACTTGGACGCCGCCTCATTCAGCCAACCAATCATATAGACAAGGCGAGCTACGACATGACTGGAAGCTTAATTCAAGGACAAGACAAGGAACAAACGACTTGCCTGATAGCCGTTGTGGACTCAAAAGGAAGTACTTTCCATATCCTCCGCGTTCTTCCACGGTCTTGTTGTACCATGTCCACATCGCCTGCCCGCTTGGGAGCTTCGCGGTGTCTGTCCAGACTTTGGCCAGCGCGAGCGCCGTGTAATCCAAAGACAGGTATGACGGCAGGACTGTGTCTCTGGATCAGCCGAGGTGAAGCGCAAGATGCAAAACTGGCCACGAACTGCCAAGGAATGCAAGAGTGGGGTCCTGGATATAAAATTGTTCGAGGTACAAGTCTCGGATGTATGAGCCGTCCACAGGAAGGAAAGATGACACGGTCGGGGCGGAGTCTGGGTGAGGCTCGTATGTTGCACCATCGTAGTATTGTGGCAAGAATGGGAACGAGAGTCGGTAGCCAGTAGCCAGTATCAAGCTATCGATTCCAGACAGGATCTACACATTGAGTCAGTCGTTGAAGCATATTCCGAAGGCGCGAGACGAAACTCACAGTACCATTCTTGAGCTTGACAAAGCCTGACTGAATGGGAGACCCTTCAGGTATAGGTAAAAACCGTTCGATTTCCCCGACA
>JBBPJQ010000906.1:0-15251 GCA_038088795.1 Boletus rex-veris
AGCCAATTAATTGTAGCCAGTTAATTGTAGCTCATTTGGAAAGAGTTTAATACATAGCTCTTTCAGTGCAACCTAGCCAAAGTAGTTAGTATTGCACTAGACTAGTCTGAGATAAGACTTAGATGGTCACCCCTTTTGGTAGCCTGTACTCAGCAGAAAACAGCACCAAACAGATTACCTAATCTTGTTCCTAAGAGCTTGTTCAGCAATGCATTTGTTAACAATATCTTTGTTTGATTTTATTTGACCTATAGCATAAACTGTAGCGGAGACTGAATCTAGTGCAAAGGTCAAAGATAACAGTTGGGTATGTACTATGTACACCAATGTCAAGCTCCTACAGCTTTGAATTCCGGAAACGGCTCATTGGAAACATCCTCAAACTTATCCAGGCCCTTCTGATTACCCTTGTTGATATTCTATCTGGAATTCAGCAAGAACGTATCCCCTACCATACTTCTGCGCTTTCTGGCCAACAGTGGGTTGTGGAACTTCTTTGTGGCCATCCTGAATGCATCTGGTCAGAACTCAGGGTTCACAAAGAGGTGTTTTGGAAGATTGTCACTGAACTACAGTTGCTGGGTCACATAGATTCTAAGCATGTCATGTTAGAAGAACAGTTGGCTATATTTCTGTATACATGTGTCACTGGATTGACAACACGACATGTTGGGGAGCGTTTTCAATGCTCAAACAGCACCATTTCCCAGTAAGTAGTAATTATCTTTTTGATGTGATTCGCTGATCACCATACATCTGCAAATCACTTATGTCCTGTCCAGGGCTGTGCAGTGCTGTACAGCACTTACAGCCATACAGGAAGGTCCCCCCCTGTCTAGGGCTGTCACAGTACTGTCACAGGACTCACAGTGCTGTACAGCTCTGTGGCCAAGGACAACATTGCACGACAAATTGCTTTTTTTTTCTTCTGGCTCACTCAAGCTGATCTGATCACACTCGAGAGATAGAAAATAAATTGTATTAAATTTTTAACTATGTAATCCCCGGTGCATCACCTCATCTTCGTTGTGTCACCACTGCATCATTGGTGTTGTCATTGACATGGGGGCGTGGCAGCGGACATGGCGTCATCATCACATCATCATCTTCACTTCAGTGGCACCACTGTGCCATTGTCGTCGTTGACTTGGAGGCACAGTGGCGGCGGCGGCGGCAGTGACATGGGGTCCTCGTCTCAGTGGAGGCACAGTAGTGGTGCCCGACCCAGCATCATCGTCACCATTGACATGGTGGTGTGGCGGCGGTGGCAGCGGCGACATCCCATCGTTGTTGTTGTCTTCATCTCAGTGGACGCACGGTGGTGGTGGTGGTGGTGGTGGTGGCGGCATGTTGTCGTTGTTGCTGTCGACGTGGAGGCGCGGTGGTGGTGGCGACACAGCATCATTGTTGTCGTTGTCGTCTCTGTCTCAGTGGAGGCGTGGTGGTGGTGGCATCGTTGTCGACATGGACGCGTGGTAGTGGTGGTGGTGGCAGCACGTTGTTGTCGTTGACGTGGGAGCGCAGCAGCAGCAGCGGTGGCGACATGCTGTCGTCGTCATCATCTTCGTCATCTTCGTCTCTGTGTCTGTGAAGGAGGGAGCAGGAATTTTGGATTGTAGTGGTGTGATGACATTGAACGAAAGTTTGCTTGATCGTGCACGTTCGACGAGGCCATTCAGGGTGTGAATATTGTCCTCGAGGTGGGGGTCATAGCCACCTGTAAGACGATTGAGCTGACACTCGAGTGAGCGGGGCACACGGACCCTACCAGCAAGGACGAGTCGCATGTTACGAGTCAAGTGTTGTGTTGAAGCTTTGTCCTGAAGGAGAGCAAAAGCTTCGATGGCGAGTGCTGCATTCTTCTTCATCTCGAAGCAGTTTAACGAGATCAATGTCGGTTGCTCTCTTGACAAACTTGTGAACTGCATCAAACATGGAAGAGAGCTGATCTTATGAATCGATCTGATCAACATCTGGCGCTGCCCAGTTGATGGGTGCTTGATATGCCTCAATGTTGATGCCTGGATAGACGACCTTTGGTGTCGACGTGATGGAAGAGAGATGTGCCCTTGTAATGCGCGCTGTAAACTTGGAGTTGGCGACAAGCATGTCAGCCTGTCCTACAAAGACGTGCGCGTTAGACTGCCGCTGACACCAACGGAGCCACGTACATGTTGTCACCTCCTCCAGATAATCCATCGGATGGCGGTAGAGCACTTTGAGCATGCGGTGAGCACACAGAGGAGGGGTATACAGGTCGAGAGTTGGTCTACAAAGAAGACATCATGTTCGGGTGCAGGTGAGCAAAGGAGAAACTGTGTCAGCGTGAGATGGAGCTGCCATGTGTGTGCAAACAGGATATGGAATTTGCCATGCCAATGGTGCGGGAAGGGCGGGATGATGTGGTGTATGGGGAGGGTGCCTTTTGGAAGAGAGTGAAATGGAGGTCAAGAGGACAATGATGTGGGTGGTTACCATCTCGGGTTTCGTCGAAACAGTGGTTCGGGTTGTGGTGTGAGGTGTAGATGTCGACGGTGTGACCGAGTGCTTGTAGTAGGCCAAGCGCTGCATCGACGACGAGCCTTTCAGCGCCGCCTGAGGAATGGTTGGGTTCATCCGTATGAGAGGTGGGTAAACACACCTATTCCCAGGTCCGGGTGGACAAATGCGATACGGTGGTGGTGGTGGCGACACAACATCGTTGTTGTCATTGATGTGGGAGCGCGGCGGCAGCGGCGGTGGTGACATGGCACTGTCCTCATCCTCATCATCCTTGTCTCAGTGACACAGGTGGTGCCACTGAGCCGTCATCGTTGTTGATGTGGGAGCGCAGCGGCGGCAAAATGGCGTTGTCGTCATCATTGTCGTTGTCATTGATGTGGGAGCGCGGCGATGGTGGTGATCAGTGGTACAGGTGGTACCACTGCCGTCGTCATCATCGCGAGTGGGAGAGGACGTGGAGAGGGAGAGGGTGCCAGGTTGTCGAGACACAGGCGGAGGAGAGAACGCACCGTCACGTGTCACGTGTCACGCTCATTCAAAAAACATACAAGTCCCAGTAATAGGAAATCTAGAAAAATTATATAGTAAACTCGAAGTGTAGCACTGTTGGCTGCGTCACTGTGCCTCTGTGTCATTGTGTGACGTCGGGAGCCGGTGACATGGGTTGCTGTGTTGCTGTAATATTATTGTAATTATGCTGTAAGCCTATGGCAACTGTCCCAAAAAGAGTGATTTACAGATGTATACTAGTAGGTACTTCAAAAAGATGATACATATCTTCTCGAGCATGCCATTCTATTCCAAGTATGTTCAGCCCCCTTCCGGAGACTGGATTCAACCCAAGATCAAGAACAATCCCTTATTTTAGAGATGCCATTGGAGCTATTGATGGGAGTCATATACCTGTCTCACCACTGGCCCAATTGCAAGGACAGTACCGAAACCGAAAGGGTTTCCTCTCCCAAAATGTTCTCTTTATCTGCAACTTCGACCTCAAGTTTACTTACATGCTGTCAGGTTGGGAAGGGTCAGCCACGGATGCATGCATATATGACCATGCTATATCAAGATCGCTCTGTATCCCACAAGGAAAATATCTCCTTGCCGATGCTGGTTATCCACTATTGCCGCAGCTGCTTGTTCCTTTTTGGGGCGTTCATTGTCACCTTGCCGAATGGGGTCGTGCAAACATACGGTATGTGATGTACTCATCCGCTGTTTTCTTGCTCAGTCCTTTCATTCCAGCCCTCAGAATCGTGAAGAATTGTTTAACCTCTGACATGTGATGGCACACAATGTCATCGAACACAGCTTTGGCATCCGAAAGCGGCGTTTCCGAATCTTACATCTACCAATCGAATACAATCTCGACATGCAAGCCTGTTTACCCACCGCTCTCACATGTTTGCAAAACTTAATCCTCACCCATGAACCCCTCAATGGCCCTCCAGATCTGAACAATGATGAAGAGGATGAGGCAGATGAGGCAGATGAGGAGGGTTTTAACGCTCAGGGAGGTCAACACAACCAGGCAAGCATCATGCACAACCATATTGCACAGTGCATGTGGGAGGATTATGAAGCTCTCATCCATGTGCGCAAATCCCAAGATCTCTCCGACTTGGACGATGATGGATTATCAGACAGCGAGCTTGATAGCATATATTCATAGTCATCTGCAATGAATTGTTTCAGATCGATCATAGTAGTACATGCAAACAACAACAACTCGGAGTACAAGTACAGAACAACAACGAGTACAAAACAACAGATAGTGATCACTTTGAAACAGGGTGGTGGGCGTTGTACAAAGTAGCAATATATGCTATGCAAGAATCATTGTTCTGCATACGTGAAAGTAATACGGCGGCAGCAGCATTCTTGGTGTCTGAAAGATGACCAAGTAAGAAGTTTTTGTACTCAGTGGGCAACTTGTCACTGAGCGCGGTGAGTATGGTGGGAACTTCCCCGACACTTTTCAATGGGTCTACGAAGGAGCTGTTGATTAAATCACTGAGGTGGTGAATGGAGGAATCAACTTGTTGCAGGGCAATACTCATTGTGTTTTTGTTCGCCGTGTTTTTGCCCATCATGCTTTTCTGCCCACCAATGCTCTCTGTGACACTCCTCATGGCAGACGTGTGGCTGTGCTTAGTACAAGGGTGTGAGACAGCAGCAGAGGGTGTGCTCACTGTTAAGATAGGTGGGGCTGCCGGAGAAAAAAGGAGGGATTCATTGGTTTCATCCGGTGATAATGAAGACAGAGGACGCTTGTTGGATGATTGGAGAGGGGAGTGGTTGGCCGAAGGGGATGAAGTTATGCCACTGGCAAGGGAATTGATGGCAGCCATGGTTGATGTGATGGCATTGACAACAAGGGGTGGGGCTGAACGAAGATTGGAGGGATTGATGATGGAGGGGGACTCGGATACAACCAAGTTGGTACCTGCTTTGTTCATGTCATCGTCTTCATCAGCCTCGGGCAGCACAGCCCCTCCTTCGACCATGTGGGCACCAGTCGCGCTACCCTCCGGCCAAATCTCCTCCATCTATGAGAAATACCTCCAGCCTTGATTTCCAAAATCCTTGAAGCTACCATGTGCCTAAAAAGAGCAATTCAATATGATTTAGATTGTTGTTGAACAGTATTACCTTCTGAGTGACAAACTCGTCAATTTTCGCCGTGACATGATTGCTGGGACAGAGCCTCTTCAGAGTTTCAAAGCCTTTATGGCAGCTTTGTCCCACTCACGACTCCACACCATGGAAAACCGTCTACCGCCGATATCAAAACTTGCTGTATCCTTGCCAACCTCTAACCAAACTAAACCCTAACTGATGTGTGATATATTCCCACTCGGTAATTAAGTGTCAATAACCTAAGTTACCTAAAAGATCAAACTCTAAGTCTGACGTGTGAACCGTCTCCTATCATTTACATAAGGTCGTGTAGTTATCACCACTCTTGATCCATAAGTTGCCCACGCTTGGTCTTCTTAAGTGACAGCGTGTGATTTGTCTGACATAATGCCCAGTAAGCATTATTGATTGAAACTCAGTTTCTAGTTCAGATTCTCAAGTATATAAACCCGTGTCTGAAAACTGATGAGGCTTACCCGCCGAAATCCCTCTTGTGTTGCCACCATCACAAGGAATTTTTTCAGCACAACCTCATCACCCCGCCATCACTACTAGCCCCCTCCCAAAAACTGCCCGAGCAGCAGATCCCTCGATGTTTGCACCTTTCTCATTGTCCCAATGGACTCCTGACTTCTTGTGTCAGGTACAAATCAGTGTGTAGATAGTTTTGAGCTGTGATATATTGTTAGCTACCATACTAGTAACATGAAACCGTATCATAGTAGTGGATGTACCTGTCCATATCTGTTCTTGGCACTTTTACCATCCTTGACCTTACCGCTCACCAGGAGTGGTTGGATATGGGTCGCTGCCACATTGAATGCCACATCCCTGAATTTCCCCCCCAGTGCAGCTTCTGAGCGATGGTCATGAAGGTAGTCAATAAGCACATCGACTTCACGATCAGTCCATCTTGCCCTGGGAGCTGCTGATTGACTTTCCTCTACCATCATAATCTGTGATACTTGCACAAGGGTGTGAGTGAGATTTATAAGTTGTGTATGGATAAGCTTGTGATGGGTAGTGACCTGCTTGAGATAAGGATCAGTTGGCGGTAACATCATATGAGGGGGGTCGTAGAAGTAGGTTCTCCGAACTTTCAGTCTCCACTACAAAGATGTGGCTAAGCCATGGAGTTTATGCCATAGGTCAAATAAAATCAAACAAAGATATTGTTAACAAATGTGTTGCTAAACAAGCTCTAAGTGGGCAAACACTGCCATTCGTAACCTAAGTAAATCTAGCCTAGGAATACTTGGGAACACTAGCATTAGAAATCACTTGCTATACCTTGTGACTCAGATACACTCCAGTTGCACAATAGAAAGATTGATTAATTAACCAATATTGTGTGTGAACTGAGAGCCATATCTAGTATTTTCTCACGCTTTCATCAGTAGCATAGCCACTACAGATTCCCAGGAATCATAGCTAACATTATATTAGGCATTTTACTACCGTTTTACCTATATCTCTATCAGTTCTAGAGATCATCCCACACTTTGTTAGTGTAAATTACATCACTACATAAGCTCCCTTTTCAGCTTATAGCCCCTGTCACATCAGTAATACTTGGAGCACAGTGAAGCTTACAAGTTATTGCATTTCTTTATATCTAGTACATCTAGCTACATTTCTCTAGTTTCTACTAGAATATTAGCAATAGAGTAGACTTGTAGTATATCTACATATAGCTAGGAAGAAAGCCAACACCCTTTTCCTTAGACAATAGTCAGGAAAGGAAGAACAACTGGGGATCCAATTGACTAAGTACCTTCACTCATTCAGTAGTTCAGTTTTCTTTTTCTTTTTCTTCTGTTTAATCTGATAGTTAGCATTGTCCTATCACCAGCTTATAGTCAGATTGGGCCTGGAGGATAAACTGTCCAAAGATAACCTAGCATCTAGCAGTTCAAATCCTAAACAAACGACAGCGTACTACATGCCATCTTTGAGATTTGTCTTAAGTGAGGATGGGCTATCCTGACCTGGGCGTGTCTTGCGTTGTGCAAGATGGTAGAGCGACAAATGTGAGTGTGTTTCAACTCTATGGTTTTTATGCCTGATAGATGAGATTAGGTGGGGTTCAATGACACCACTTCACCAGTTCAAGGGTCTACTTGGGTAGCTTGTCATGGAGGGAGATGCTAATACAAGTGTTTGTTTATTCTAGCCATGGTACCGATATTTGGATTTGAGCTTGCCAGAGCTTGGAGAACTTATCGGTATTCCTAACGCTGGATGCCTCCTTCACTGACTCGTCCACAATTCCCCAAACTACAGTAGGTGTTCATTCTCATTGTGTTAAACCCAATCTTAACTGAGGTTTCTAGGCTGCAAGCACAAGTACAACCTATCACCTGTTCTCTCTTGCGTATTGACCTTTCCATTGTACCCAACTTCTACTGGGATGAGAAGATTCATGGTGGTGCTGAGATGTTCTTCATTCTCATTGAGGATATCGATGGCAAGATTATTCTCTTCCATGATACATCTGTCCTTTGTCAGCAGTATGCTGAAGATGAGGACAATGTTACTATCACCATCCCTATGTTCAAGGCTGTCCCCCCCAATTACTACATCTCAGTGGTATCAGATCAATGGTTGCATGCAGAGGCAAGACTGCCCATCTTGTTTAAGCACCTCATTCTCCCACCTCCAATGCCCCTCCTCGAGTTGTAACCTCTACCTCTCTCTGTGCTACATAACAAAGAATGAGGTGATCTACTCGAACACCATTCAGACATTCAACAAAATCCAAATGCAAGTGTTCCAAGTGCTGTATACCTCTGATGAGAACATGTTTATCAGTGCTCCTACAGGAAGTGGCAAGACTATCTGCACTGAATTTGCCCTGCTCAGGTTGTGGAATAAGAGGGATGACTCAAGAGTGGTTTATGTGGAGCCATATCAAGAGATAGTTGATCAGCATGTCACAGAGTGGCATCACAAGTTTGGCAGTGTACAGGGTGGGGAAAGAGATTGTGAGCTTGACGGGTGAGATGAGCATGGACTTGCATTTGTTGGAGAAGGGCGATGTTATTGTGTGTACGCCAAGTCAAGTGGGTGCCTAGAGTGTTCCTCTTTCTTACACGATGACTAACTCATAGACAGTGGGATGTTTTGTCATGCAGATGGCATCAAAGGAAAAATGTGCAGATGATTGCCCTTTTTATTGCTGATCAAGTTCAACTCATTGGTGGAGAAGTGGGTCTGACATATAAAGTAATCATTTCGAGGACTCGGTATGTTTCTGCACAAACCGAGATAAAGATGCATGTTGTGGCCTGTGGCGTATCGCTTGCGAATGCTTGAGACCTCGGAGAGTGGATAGGTGCTCCATTCCATGCCATTTTCAACTTCTCGCCAAAGTAAGTCAGTTGGTGGGGGTTACATATTCATTGCTCATGATCATCCAGCTCTCAACCTCTTGACATGGACATACACCTTCAAAGCTTTACTATTCCTCACTATTCTTCCTTGATGATCACCAACCCATCATACCTTGCAATCATGGAGTACACTCCAACAAAGCCAGTTATTGTGTTCATTTCATCATGACGCCAATGTCACCTGACTGTAGACGATCTACTGTTGCACTGCACTGCTGACAACAACACCGACCGGTTCCTGAATATAGATGAGGCAGATTTGCAGCCACATCTTGACCGCATCAGTGACAAGGGTCTCGTGGAATGTTTAGAGCACAGTGTTGGATATTACCATGAAGCCCTGAGGAACAAGACAAGGTCATCGTGGAATGTTTGTTTGAGTCCAGTGCGATTCAGGTTTTGGTGGCTTCTAAAGTAAGCCCATTTCTTTGATTGTTTTGAAGGAATTCAACTCAATCATCAACTCAATCAATATTAGACAGGATACAACATGGAACCTTCCGGTGGTGAGTTACATGGTCATCATCATGGGTGTGCAATTTTTCAAGGACAAGGAACACCAATATGTGGATTACCCTGTCATGGACATGCTACAGATGATGGGCAGAGCTTGTCGTCCATGGGAGGATGACCGCAGTTGATGCGTGCTGATGTGTCAGCAAGGACTTTTACAAGAAGTTCTTGTCAGAGGGGTTGCCGATCAAGTCCCACCTGCCGATACACCTTCTCCATGACTACTTCTTGGCTAAGATGGCAGTCAAAATGATCGAAAACAAACAAGATGCCATGGTGAGTGCCAGACCATTAAGTGTTTTGTGAGAATCATCTATAAAAGGGGTTTGTCACAGGATATTCTAACATGGTCCTACTTCTATCATCAAGTATGAGTGTTCCTTGGGACAATTCCAGAGCACAGAACTTGGTTGCATTGTGTCACATTACTATATGACTCACAACTTGATGGTAACATATAACCAGCACTTGTGGCCAACCATGTTGACTCTGAAACTGTTCTGTGTGTTCGCACTCCCCAACGAGTTCAAGCTGTTGCCCATAAGTGACCCACACATTTTGTAAAATTAATTTGCTAATAGTGGTGTCTCAAGGTGTGACAAGAGGAGAAGATCGAGCTCATGAAGATGCTGGATCACATACCTATTCCTGTCAAGGAGAACATCAACGAGTCTGTTGCTAAAATAAATGTGCTTCTACAAGCCTACATATCCCAGCTCAAACTTGAAGGTCTGTGATTCTCAAGTTCACTCATTGTCTTGTTATTCATGATAGTGCTTTGTTTAGGGTTCGCATTAGTTGCAGGCATGGGTCTACATGCCATGTTCGAGGTCTACCTCAAGCAAGGATGGGTTGTACCAGCCTGAGCATGTCTCGCATTGTACAAGATGATAGAACGATGGATGTAAGTTCAATCACCTCTTTTTTGACGTCCTTTCATGTCCAACTGATGTCATCAGGTGGGATTTAATGATGCCACTTCGTCAGTTCAAGGGTGTACCTCAGGAGGTTATCAGAAAGGCTGGGAATAAACAATTTGTACACCTATCTACCAAAGTGTTGCTGAGCAATACTGATCCTAGCATTCAATCTGGCCCTGGTACCAATACTTCAACCTGAACTTGGAGAGCTCATTGGCATTCCTAATGCTGGTTGCCTCATTCACCAACTTGTCCATAACTTCCCTCAACTACAGTAGGTCTTTCCTTTTTTTCCCATTGAGTGAGACCTTGATCAAAGTTGCCAGACTACTACATGCTCAAGTACAACCTACTACTCATTCCCACCTGTACATTAACTTGACCATTGCATCAGACTTCCACTGGAATGAGAAGACCCACAGCAGCATAGAGATGTTCTTCATGCTCATTGAGAATGTCGACGGCGAGATCATCCACTTCCACAATGCCTTCATCCTTCGTCAACATTACACAGAAGGTGAACACAATGTCACTATTACTGTCCCGATGTTTGAACCCGCCCCTCCTAACTACTACATCTCAGTGGTATCTCAAACTATGGAATAAGAGGGACAACTCAAGAGCAGTTTGCATTGAATTGTACCAGGAGGTGGTCAATTCATGTGTCGAGGAGTGGAGTGTCAAATTTAAGGGTGTACAAGGTGGCAAGGAGATCGTGAGTCTGACAGGCAAGATGAGTGCAGACTCGTGTTTGTTGGAGAAGGGCAATGTCATTGTCTGTACACTGAGTCAAGTGATTGTCCAGAGTCATACTCTTTCTTACTCAACAATTGACTATTGACAGTGGGACATTCTCAAATCTTTGTCATTGACAATGTGAAGGCGAAGATTCAGGACAAGGAATCCCTTCTGACCCTGATTGATATCATTGACCAACTATGATGAGCTTCCCCCACCCCTAATATCAAGACTAGGTCTCCCTGATCTCGAGGATTATGGACTTCCTAAGATTGTTCCCTCCTCTCTTGACCCTTTGAAGCATGTCAAATCCTGCCCCCATCAATCATCTTTGAGTAAGTGGGTTTTTGGTCTGATCTAACATTCACTATCCGAGTCGCCTCCCTCAAGCTGTATGAATCTGTCCAAGCTCTTTGATTCTACAATTACATATTAATGTGCTATACAGCTGACTCAGTTGTCTAACTTGAAGACATGTAACCTACCAGCACTCTGCAAACTTGAAATGCCCTATAATATGGGAAAGGTTCACATGGCATGAGTCTCTCGGCTGCTCAAGCCAACAGGCTTGTACTTACACACAATGTTCTTTCCGTTTGTTCTCCAACTTGTGAATTTTTTTTTCACAAAGTGCAGCAAGGGGCATGGAGTAGTACTTAAGCCCGGGTTATGCCTGTTCTAACTCTTTTTCTGAGGCTGTCCTCCCATTCATCATGGCAAACAGGCACCATTTAGCCAGAAGTACCAAGGCTAACTTGACTTGGAAGGACAACCCCTCTCGTTCTGTCACTCCACCCCTTGAGAATCCCACAGTTCCTTCAATTCTGGCAGCTCCCCCTCCTGGCACCCAATGCCCAAAGTGCACTCGTGCTGGTCTAGGAGAACATGTGGCCCAGCTAGAGAAAGTAGGGGATGTGGTGAGGCAGAAGAAAGTGCCGAAGCTGAATGTAGTACTTCCTGATGACGAAGCAGTCAACACCATGGCTCCAATTCCACAGCAATCCAGGAAAAGGACAACACAGAGTAGACATGAAATTGCATGTGGAGTTATCTTCATTTACCATAATCTGTGTCTAACGTTCACTCTCGCAGCCTCAGTCAGGTGCTAGCATGCTAGTTCAGCCAAATTCAGTAACCACACAGCTCCCCCAACAATCGGGCCCCACAGGCCAATTTAGCTTGCAACTTGGAGCGCCACCTCCACCTACTTTCATCGGTTCACGGATACCTTTGAACAGGATCGTCAAGCAAGCAACTCTAGCTCATGTACCTTACAAGGCGGTGGCACTGTCCCTCCCAATGCTAGGTATGCCAATCCTGGGCATGACCAGTCATCCAAGGTCTCCTGTTCACAATCTTGCATAGAGGTACCACCTGATGAGCGTATCCTGACTGTACCACATACTTCCTGGCACATGGAGCACTCTGTTACCCCTGCTCTCGGTCCACCACTGTAGGAACCCATGGTTCCTTGTGTTCACATCCCCTATTTCCCCATCTTTCCAGTCAACAGGTAGTCTTTGCCAGTCGTTCTTCAAGATATCCATCGTTCCCGTGTCCATCCGAGTCTTGTCCAAGGTTCGTCCATTTATCCACAATCGGGTTGCGATGTATCCGTGTCTGTGTACTGATCGGGTTGGCGTTGTATGAAACGGAAGTCTTTCCGTGTTATTTCATTTACCCTTTTCTTTTGTGCTATCAACGAGTATGACCTTATAGAGACAGTGTTGCCATTGTACGTAGGCCTCGGGTCTGTCAACTTGGTATTGACTGCCCTCAAGTCACTACCTGACGCAGGGCAGATGAGTTTTTGACCGCCACCATTTTCGATCATAGCTAAAAAACTAATTTCTACTTCGCCGCCAGTTTAGCCGTGAGCCCCAGAAGTTTTCACTAAGTACAGTCTCTGCTTGTCACTTATCAAGATAAGGTTCAGACGCAGTCTAGGGTATGCCCTGGACTATAAAAAGTTGTGTCTTAGCTACCAAATCTATCTACCTTTTGATCCCTTCTTTGCCTGACTCGTGACAGGCCCCATTGGTCATCATCGTACGCTGTCCATATTTCCATTGTTGTTCCCATCGTCATCCATGATCCGGCCGTTGTTCCCGTCCCCGTCCCTATTCGCATCCGTCCCGGATAACTTCGGGACACCTTTTATCCTGCTCGGGAAGTCTCCGCTACCCCTTCTACTACAACACCCTTCATAGAACCCCTTGGGATGAGTTATACTCGCACCCACACTTTCATCTCAGTCTCTCTTTATAGAGGACACCATCACCCCCTTTCTCATTACTACAGCATGAAGCTAAGTTCTTTCATGAATTGGTCAAGTTCGTGCCACCAAGCTAATCCTGCTTGTTTGAGGCCATATATGGCGCGTAGTAATCTCAAGACCTTCCCTTTGAGATGAGGGGGCATAAAGTCTTCTTGGAAGTCCATGTAGAGTTCTTCGTCCAGTTTGCCATATAGGTAGGTGGATCGGACGTCGAGACCAGTAATATACCAGTTCTCTATTGCTGAGAGGGCAAGCATGCACCATACTGTCTCAAAGTGTATGACAGAAGAGAATATTTGATTGAAATCAATCTCTTCTACTTGGAAGAAGCCTTTAGCTACTAAGCGGGCTTTCTTTTTTCTATCAGTTTTTACATCAAAGACCCATCGATTCTTTATGATTTTTCTATTTGCAGGTTGATCCATGATTTCATAGACCTTTCAATCTTTGAGTATCTGTAACTCATCATGGCAGGCTTTACGCCAGAGGGTCTGCTCATCTTGTGGTAGTTTAAGAATGTCGCGGTATGTCCATTTGTGATAGTTCATATTGGACTGTTCCATTTCCAGTGGAAAGGCACAGCTGCAGAGGTATGAAATCAATGCATTTTCCCCTTCCCTGGTGATGTGCTCGACATCGTTTTCCAATGGAGTAGGGGATGGAGGCATTCTGCCAGGGATAATGGGTGAATCTGATGGTCCAGCTGGTGTTTCCTCAATGAGTCTTCACCAGTCAGAGGCATGTTCAATGTTGCGGAGCTGCTTGAGAGGTTCGTGGTGTTCCCCATATATGTTTCCAGGATGGAAAGGGGTGCGGTACTCACACTGTGGGTGCTCTGGGTGTGCAGGCAGGGGCGGTGGTGGACAAGGAGAAGGGGTAACTGGAGGTGCTGGGGGCAGTGTAGGTGCTCTAGGAGCTGCTGGAGAAGGAGGTGGAGGTGGAGTGTTAGGCCGTGAAGCCGCCGGGTGATGAGGATGGAGAGTAGGAGGAGCGAAATCTGCATATGACTCCAAGTCTGAAGGTGTAGAATTAGAGTCCAAGGACCTGTCATTATGAAAGTGAGAATGTGGTGGGTGGTTAACTGGCCAGTGTGGCTGAGCCTTTGAACGCCTGGGGAAGAGGTGCTCATCAAAAATGGCGTGAGCCAACGTGTGTAGCACGTTATTAGGGCACATGGAGAGATAGTTTGAATCACTACCGGTGGATACACCCAGGTAGATCATCAATTGTGATTTAGGCTGTAATTTGCCTTTGGGAGTCTCTACTGGAATGTGGATGTATGCGCCACAGCCAAAGACTCGAAAATGTGAGAAAGTAGGCTTCTTGCCTGTGAGCATCTCAGATGGCATTTTCCAGTTGAGCCGAGCCAAAGGGGTGCAGTTATACACATAAAGTGCATGGAGTACCATGAACTCCCAATAGGAATTGGGCAGGCAGGCCTGTAGTCACATGGGTTGTACCTTGTCCATAATAGTACAGATGAGGTGTTCTGCACGTCCGTTCTGCTAATGGGCATAGGGGCAGATTGTTGTATGTTTATGCCATTATCATGCATATACTCAGTGAATGCTTTGGAGGTATACTCTCCCCCTGCATCAGAGCACCAGTGTTTTATCACAGCATTGAACTGAGTTCACATATAGGTGTGGAACTGCTTGGTTGCTTTTAGTATTTGATCTTTAGTTTTAATTAGGACCAGCCAAGCCATGGATGTATAGTTATCATAAAAGACAACAGTGTACTTGTATTTATGATACAATTCAATTTCAAATGATTTTAGGTCAGAATGAATTAACTCAAAGGGAGCGCTTGCATGCTTCTCGCTATAAGGAAAAGTATGTTGAAATCTGGGTATTCGATTTCTGCACTTCTTTTACATAACCCAGATTCTAGACCTTCGGACAATAAGTCCGATTACACTATCACATATTATTCATCCTATGACATCATAGATAAGCGCTATTATTGCTATTTGCTACAGATAGGACTCTTATCATTCTTATCTCATATCTTTACCTACCCTAAAGTAGAGGCATACAGGTACAAACAAATACCTGATCACTATATAGAGGAGAGCTCATTCGATATCGCTCTCCTTAGTTCTTAACACTCTGCTTTATACAAGCTCTTCCTGCTTCTATAAAACTACTCGCTCCTCAAGCTAGCAACCTCTATCCTCAGACCTAGTGAGTACCTCCCACTAGGCACATACCTTCCTCTTGTCATTTGCATTACGCTTGTGGCACCTACTGTCCTCAGACAGTAGAG
>JBBPJQ010000907.1:0-15246 GCA_038088795.1 Boletus rex-veris
GACATCCCTCTTGCCGTCCTCATCGACACATCAGACATACTCATTGCAAGCGCCATATAGCTGTGAACTATAGCACAGACACTCGACAAACAACCGACATATCATAGAAGGATATTTGGTCGTTTCAATTCCAGGAACTTAAAGAAAGATTCGTGCCAAATGACACACTTTAAATCGGTGTAAGAAAGCTTTCTGTCTTCTGCCGCGTTGTCAGGAACCTGACAAACAGATTGATCCGTATCACATCAAACTGTACTGACAACCGAGCGATGCACGATGGGTAAGAAACCAACAACACGACCTCCTCCCAAGCCGTCGCCATTCCTAATATTCACAGGAAGGTTTGCACAATGGGCGATAACCGGGTAAGCCTTGTCATTGCCTGAAGCTGTAAGATGACTCTTGTCAGTGTAGAGAATGAAAGTGAAGGGAGCGCTGTTCTCCCCCGGTAATTCTATCTAACATAGAGCACATTCTTGTCAGTAGTAATAGAGTATTATAATGGACCTTATGATACTTACTTGAACATCCCACCAACGATCAGCGGTCCACGGTTCATGAATAAAGCACTTGAATCTAGTACCATTGTGTTTGTACAGGCGTTGAGCATCCCACATGAAATGGGGAGCAAGTAAGGGATCTTTGAGAAGATCCAAAGTCCAGTCCCATAGTGGGTGACCATATACATTGAATTCCAACCTTTCTTTCTTATATGGTACTGAGATTGTATGCTCCTGGAGCTGTATAATATCCATAGTAACATCAGATCCACATCGTACAGGATACAGGCTAGCTATGTAAGTGAACATGACATACAGGTGTCAATTGCGGAGCAACGCGAGACCAGGCATTTGTGACATCATTGGATGACTTCAGTGTAAAGCCAGAGTTTCCCGGCCTGTTGGCGATTGACCAGATGAGCGTGAGCAAATGATCGACCTGCTCCTTGCTCATAGCAGACTGGTGTGTAAGCTCAGCAAGCTCAAAGTCAACACGAGACAAAAACAGGGCTCATGGGGTATCATCGGGCAAGGTAGGTTGGAACGCCCAACGGCCATAGCTAGAGAATGATTCATACTTGGTCACACAACCACTCTTGGGATGATACTCGGTTTTGAAGCTGTCGGGAGCAGCGTTGGCAGTCGCTGCAAAGGGGTCTTGTTGTTCCATGAAAGATTGCCTAGGAAGTTCATCCCCATCCATTGCATGTGCAATGCTTTCACGAGAGCGTTCCGAATCAGAACCTGTCAAAGGGTAGGTTAATTTAAAGAGGTCATGGTCGTTACTTGCACATCAGAAAAGGATCTAGAGCTGGAACTTACGCTGTCGTGAGTCCATGCTCATCTTATCACTCCCAAGAGCACCGATGTCGGCAATCTCTGAATCATTGTCGTGCATGTCATGGCCTGGATCGATGTTGGCAAGCGGTGGGACATCGACACCATCGTCAATGGCATCTGATGGATTATCTGAATCAGGTTGTTCCACAGTTGAAGTAGAGGGCATTGTCACCAGCCGCTGCTGGAGTTTTTTGAGTTTCTCTGTGTAATATAGGTCTCTGTTTAATTCACTACTCCCCAGACATCGAATATAGATACATACTCTGGGCCTTAAGTCGGGCTTTGGCTACCTGCGCTGACAACTTGAAGTACTCCTTCTCCTGTTCTTTCTTCTGTCGTCTACTCGCACAACTAAGTTCGTGTGGCTTAAGACCTCATCGGGAGAATTCCTTGTTACAGTATTGACAGGGTATCTTCTTGGCTTCGCCCTTCATATGATATGTATGTTTGGACAGCATCGTATGTGACAAAGAGGTATATGGGGCTGTTTACAAGGAGCGGTATGAGATTGTTACAGAGGGATAAGGATAAGAAATATTGATACACAGTTACAATGCCTTGGGAATCAGGTTCGGCCGTTCCCGCCACGTTGCAATACGCTGTGGCCCTTGGAATTCCCTGAAGTTAACAAATTATTAATTATAAGGACGTTGCAATACGCTGTGGCCCTTGGAACTCCCTTGAAGTTAACAAATTATTAATTACAAGGATGTTACAAGTCACTTCCATATATGTCTAAATATGGCGGGATTGGAACTAGGGTTACAAAATTTGCGACAAGGTTTGAGTGTCCACGAAGGTCTCGACCTGAGGTGTCAGGGAGGTGATGGGGGTGGGGTGGGAGGGGGGTATGTATGGTAACACGCCAAGAGATCATGGAGGTGTGGGTAGGTCAGGAATAATCTGTAGTTGGTTGCCTTCGGGTAGGAGGATGGATACTTACTCTTTGGAAGATCTTGGCTTGGATGGTTGAGTTGATCTCGAAGGCAATGCTGTTCAGCAGGGTATCATTGATAATGGAGATGTTGAAGACGCTGCCAGAGTTGCTCTTCAATTCATCATGCCATCATCTTCAGATGCAGGAGGCATAGTGAAGAATGATCGAATCACCATTCTCATTGACATGCATGCCATGGTTTTCGAGGTTCCAAAAGAATACTGCAAGAATATCTATGTGTTTGGGGGGCCAAGCAGCTTGCTTGATATGGTAGAGAAAGGAATTTTTGGCTTGGAGAAAATCACCGAAGGGTAGATCATGGTCAGCACGTGCATTGCATGAGGCTCTGACAGATGCCACTGGGCAAAGGGTGAGGATGTTGTTGAGGTTGGATACTCCGAAAGCATCATCTGCCTGGGATCTGTGGTTGCGCCCAGCCTCTGAGCATCCCTCAGTCAAGAAATACCAAAGTTCTACAAA
This sequence comes from Boletus rex-veris, assembly GCA_038088795.1. Classification (NCBI taxonomy): domain Eukaryota; kingdom Fungi; phylum Basidiomycota; class Agaricomycetes; order Boletales; family Boletaceae; genus Boletus; species Boletus rex-veris. The sequence goes on from JBBPJQ010000907.1 coordinate 2,758, forward strand.
TTCGAAAGCAGTGATTTTTTGGATGGCATACTGAGACGGTCTGGGTGTGATGCTGCTTGGAGGAGGAAGGTCCGTGTTGAAGTCACTGATTTTGGGTTTTTTCTTTTCGGCTTCATGGCGGTCCTTCTCGGCTTCCACCTCTTCGAGTCTTTGGGCTTCTTCATCTCTCTTTTGGTGCTCTTGTTGGATGTGTTCAGCTTCATGGGCTTCAGCATCATGCTGGGCATTCCACTCGTAGATGCACTGGGTATGGTCTTCATCCCAAGCAGTTTCCAAGTGCTCTATGGCTTGTACTACTTCAATTTGAAGTGTGTCCATGAGGGCTTCACGGATCTGCTGATAGGCAAGGGAGGCAAAGTTGGAGTGGACCTCGAGGTTCGGGTCAGCCATGGTTGGATGAAAAGAAAAGAAAAGAAAAGAAAAGAAAAGAGTGAGACAAGGGAAGGAGTGAGTGAGCGAGGGAAATGAAGAAAAATGCAAAGAACGATGAGGACAAGTGGGGCGAGGACAAGTGGTGAGGTAGTGGAGCAGAGAGAAGAAAGCTGTGCCACCGCTTGATGCTGCTTGTCTGAAGACCAAGCTGATACACACTCCAGATGGGAGACTAGGCTTACCAGATACAGGCCTACCTCTCAATCAACAACCTAATCAGACGTTAGTTGAAGCATACAAGGAAGCTGTTCGAGTGACCAGAAGCTGCGCAACTCACCTCGTGACCGTAGATCGATCGTATCATAGGTGTGGTGCGGCGTACTATGTCGTGCCAGATGTGGATGACCGTAGTGAAGATGACAAAGAAGAAGTTGAAATGTTCTATGGGAGAACAGGAGCAGTTAGTTATGAAGAATCAGATGAAGAGATCGAGCCACTATGTACCTATGCGGTTGAGCGCACGCCAAAGGAGACGGGTCAGCGATGCCGCAAGGTGATGGACAGTGTGTATATCCCGCCTGCAAAGAAACCTTATGCAGATAACACGAATGAGAAAAGATTAGTATACAAACCGCCTAAGAATGAGGTGGTAGTTACCAAGGAAATGCAGAATACCAGAAACCAAGCGGCACCTGCTGTGCAACACAAGAGGACTATGGAAAACAGCAGACAAGTCGAGAATGAGTGAAAGAATGAGAAAGAGAAAGAGAACACAGCACGTACCAATACCTGGCGACCAGCGCCGCGAGCCCAGAATTCTCCTGCTAATCCGAGCAAGGAGGTGAATGCACCCTTGATGCCCCAGGCATCAACCTCTCATGATCTTGATGAGGACGTCGAGATGCGGGACGGCACCTACAATGAAAAGAAAAGGGAGTGAAAGGACGGAGCTTTGAAACTCCATGCCTACAGCCCCGAGCAGTATGTGCCTCAGCTAAATGACACAGCCCCAGGCACTGTAGAAGTATCTAAACCGAACATGGCAAGGAAATCACCATTAGCACAGGAAAGTGACCTGAATGGTGTGATCAAGAAGATACTACATACCCAGATAAGTGTCACCGCCGGTGAAGTACTTGGGAGCTCGAAGGAACTGAGCGATATACTAGTGAACCGACTCAAGCCAAGAATGGTAAGCTTAGCTGATCCCCCACATGTTACGTCACATCACGTGGAGGCAGATTCGCCAGAGGTGAAGCCACCGGGAACACCCTTACTTTGCATTCATACTAAATATGGAAATCATGTAATTACTGCTATCGTAGACTCCGGTAGTGAGGTAAATTTGATAAAACGCTCAATTTGGCAGCAATGCTTAGGCGTACCTGTAGACATTAGTGAATCAATTGTACTGACAGACGCAAGTGGGCGGCACAGTGAATTGAATGGCTACATACCTAAGCTAGAGCTAGAAATAGGAGGAATACTTACAGTAGCTGACTACTGGATCTCTGACTCATGCCCACCAGACATACTACTCGGGCGAGGCTGGCAACGACGCAATCTAGCCTCAATTGATGAACAGCTTGACGGCACATATTTGAAGTTCCGACATATCAACGGAGATGACACCCGCACAGTCGAACTCTTATTGTTGCCGAGCCAGAACACCCATACACGGAAATGCTTGGTAAGTGATGCCGACTCACGCCACAGGGCAGGTGCGGCAGTGCACTATGCCCAGCTTACTGATCGCGCAACGATTACAGAACAATATCCCCCAGTAGAGAATCCCCTACCCCTACTTACAATATGTACTAACAAAGTAGCTAGTTTAAATGAGGAAATAGGAAAGGACTTAGCAGTATTTAAAGGACCTGTATGGGACTATGAGCAGGGGACAAAGACTACCATGGCGGCGGCTAATCCACTATCCACCATCTACTCGACCACATTCCAACCTGATCCTGATCTATATATCCCTACCCCTAAGACGGCAAACACCTTGCACAATAACACCCATCTATCTCATATCCCTACACTGCTGAATGCCCCATTTGGTAACTGCTCGGCTGACAGCCTCATTTTGAACTCAGCACAGTTCATTTCCCTGAGACCTGTCATTGCTAATGTTGAGAACAACTACAAATTGACGTATGTCATCCCAGCCGAACTACCCCCGATCTCTAGCCGAGAGGTCGGCAAGTTTCAGCTTCTAACTTCCCTCTTCCTGACGACACTCATCGAATCATCTCTCCCCTCCCCTATGCCTTCTACAAACGGCAGATGCACTACAACAATCCGACTCCCTTCCTACATGACTACTTCATGCTCTATGAGGAGTGTATCCGGCACCAATGCGCAGTCTCATCGTACCCCCCGCCAACTAGCGAGAATGCAACTCGCTACGTTCCCCCTTACTCCACTTGCAACTCGGATGATGAAAATGAGGCAGAGCAGAAGGTGAGTCTCGAACGAGACATCACCCAGTGGACCCAGCGCCTCGCCAAACGGATCAAAAAGGAGCAGGAGGAGGAGCATGCATGCTTCCATAAGCTGAGCACTTTGGAACACAGTGCATTCCAACATCCTAATCCCCCCTTCGAATCCAAGGAATTAACAGAGAAACACAACACCTCACCAACGTCCGCCACATAGCGGCCAACTACGTATGTGGTCCGCCGCTTTCTGGACCTATCACCATCAAGAAACCACGGTACCCTGATTCATTATTGCCGACACCCCCTCCTCGTACCACCCACTCTCCATCTACCGGATCCGAGAGCGACAATGAGAGCAGGTCTACTACAGCTAGCAAGACCAGCTTCAGGTCTACGCATTCTGACTACCCCTACAACGACATGTCGATGGTCGGCGCATATCACCTCAAAGGACAAGGGACTCCCAGGGCATACTTCGATAAGTACTTCAATCCAGTTGAGTCTCTCGCATGCACCATGAACCAATTCATGTCAATCCCACTGATCGATGGAGTTTTTGATGGACAAGGTCATTACACCCCTACCATCAGCTACACACAACACTTTGCGGCACCTCTTAAATACTTGGATGAATAAGTATCTGTGCCCTTCACAGGACATTTCCCCCCCGTCTATGTTGGGATGTCACTTATTCAGTTAGGAATAGCCCTTCATGACCTGAAGGAGTACCAGCGCTGACTTTGCGACACTGATGGACTCTCTCGGAGTCAGTTACTTTCGTGCTACCCACCTAACATCTACCGTGGCTGACTCCATGCGTACGAACTACATGTTTTCCGCTCTAACGCTGACTATCCTGCCCTCATACATGAGCTCCACGCTCTACAATGTCAGATGACAGGCATTCTCCAGTTGATCCATGCCGTATTGACACCCACCCAGTCCATGCTCTGCATGAGCAGTGATATCACCATTTACACCCTCCACGGCAACGTTCTCGCCCCGGTTACTCTTCACCGCGGCGAATTCATCCAGCAGTATGCTCCTAGCGCAAATCCTCTCTTTTCAGTTGAGGAGACCGGATTCCTGTGCAGCGCGTGCAGCGTCCTATGCTTCTATGGTCAAGTCCCATTGGCGCAGACACTGGACGCTATCTTACAGACTCCTCTACCTGACGAGGACTTCATTGGGTCGCTACTGACCTATGGTTATTTAGACGATTGTGCCGGGATGATTCCCAACAACCATGGTGGCCCTAGGCCAACTATCAAATGGTTCTGCTACCTTGCAAACCATCTCCGCGCGAAGCAAGAACATTATTATTGGCTCCACGGAGGCGGCGACATCATCCCCCCTCCTTCCGCTCCATCCACTAACAACGTCCTCGGCAAGTATAACACTGAGATCATTTATGAAGGATATGGGAAGTGAGTGCTTCCTGACAACGTCTCAGTATTGACCTACCTTGTACTACCACATTCCGCGCTCTGTGTCCAACTACCATTGTATTCGTAGGGGCAAGTAGACATTCTTGCACCCAACCCCATGCCCTTCTATTTATACAGAAAAATGCCCATCCTATCCAGATAGGATGGGCGATATAACTTGATACTCATATTCATTCCCATGCTGTCACTTGTATTATCCCACTCGAGTTCTTGTACCTATGAGGTGAGGAATTCCATGTACTACATATTCAGAGAATGCTATGGCCTCCCGTGACCTTGAACGACTTCCGCGAGAGAGCCAACTATCACTACACTCGACCCGTGAGACATACAACTGACATACTACTGACTGATCACGCATGACTGACCACGCATGACTGACTATTTCCGCACTGTCACTCACATAAGAGAGTCAACTCGGAAATACCATTCATTAATGTAATATCTATCTATGTACATGAAATCACTATCTATGAAGCTGTACTACACTTTAGTCCACAACAGCTTAGAGGGAAATACTGTACATATGACTGAAAACTCGACTGAATACATGTGACTGATGAACTGATCACAAGTGACTGATGGATCTCGCATAGGTAAGCAACCACTGACAGCTGTCAACCCGTCACCCGATCACCTCGGTTACACACAGAACCAATAGAACCTATAATAGCAGCACTGATTGTAGATTCTATACTAGAACTAGCACCCAGCTTATTAATCCCTTCATATAACCTATATGAAGAACATGCCCCTACATCATTTCGCTTAGAGCTTCATATTTGTGCGCATAAAGTGTGATCCCCAAAGGTATGAAGCGATTCCCTATTCACCTGAGCCGAATTCTGGCCACCCTGTCACCATATCACCATTATGCAACTTCACATAACCAGTACTATAAAGTCCTAGTCCCCTACCAGAACCTTGGGTGTGGAACCCCCAGGATGATCCCCTCTCCAAGGGCGGTAGGTGAGTACAAGGCAACAGAATCTCACAATGCTAACACTACTACTTCCATAGAACCGGGTCAGATGATTCAAAGTGTTGGGGAATTATTGGAACCCCCTCCTCTAGAACGCTGATGGACAACGGTTCTATGTGTAAGTGCAGCCACTACTTTATTCAACCACAACTTAACTCCAGACAGTCCAGTCACTCATGACTACCCCTTGGAGTACCTCTAGTCTTGGTAGACAATATCCGTACCCCCTACTATACATAGGCTATGAACCTCTCTGTGCCCTTAGGACATAGTCCTATGGTCCCAGAAAGTATACCCTTTCTCGACTTTTTCTTGGACTATGCAACACCTGTATTCACACCTACCTACCTACTGTATCTTTATCTGAACGAGACACTTCCGAAACCCCCCATTGAATGCTTGAAAAGTGTATGAATATACCTGGACTTCAAGTTTATCTGTTCTCTGCGCTTGGCGCGCAGTACACCTTACTATTACATATCTACACTGGAATTCGGTAGTCATGCAATCTATACAATATAAGACCAGGACCTGAAACACGATTACCACATGTTACTGGCTGTCAGTAGTAACCGAACTCTACATGACATAGGTCCAGGGAAAGTACCCAAGATGATTATAGTAGCTACGGCAGTCTATAGTAATCGAGCTCTACATGACATAAGTCCAGAAATGAAGAACTATCAGCCTTGTACCACCTGTAAGACTAGCAGCATAGCTCTAGCTGTAAGTGTAGCATACATATGTCCCAATTTGATTGGTGTTTGTATAGCCCAGTAAGTCTAACAGGCCAATATATGGGTAGCTATAAAAGGTTGTACACACCATAAGTCCAGTCACCCCTTGGATGATTATACTTGTATTGGCAGCAGCAGGCCTTGTAGTGGTATGCTTGGCATAAGACCATTTGGGCAAGTAGATCACTTCCACAGATACATCTAGCAACTTGTAACAGGCAATTCTAGCATTGATACTCATTACATTAAGAAAACTATACACAACATTCAGAGAAGAATACAACCATACCAATGACTCATTACCATCTAGACCCTGAAACCATTGGATTGTTAACTCAATCATCAGAACACTCCATATATGAAGTCTATGGAGCTTACAAGAGGGTTGATAAGAAGATCAGACCCTTAGCACAATCTATTCCACAAGAGTTTAAAGTGAACAGGACTATTCCTTACGATCCCCTTCTCACTCTTGTACCACCCATTATTCAGTTCCAAAATGCAACACCTACATGGAAATTTACCCAGAAACGCATTGAGAAGATCCTTGAAGAAATGCACAAGGATGACTTTCTACATCCAGAAGAGCAGCAGCTATTCATCTACATTCTAGTCAAGAATGAAGCTGCTATTGCCTTTGAAGATGAAGACAGAGGAACATTGAAAGAGACCTATTTCAGTCCATACAAAATATCTCATATACTCCATGAACCATGGCAGGAAAGGAACATACCCATTCCCCCAGGCATAAGGGACAAGGTAATTAAACTACTCCAATTGAAGATCAAAGCTGGAGTATATGAACCATGTCAATCACCATATCAATCAAAGTGGTTCTGCACATGGAACGAAGCTAAGCAAAAGCTTTGCATAGTCCATGATCTACAACCTTTGAATGGAATCAGTATCAAGGAATCCTCCATTCCTCCAAACCTGGATCAATTTGTAGACCAGTACCTTGGAGGAAAGTGCTTTACAGTCTTAGACTTGTATTGGGGATTTAATGCTAGAAAAATGGACAAAGCTAGTCGTGACATGACAGCATTCCTTACACCATTAGGAATGTTGAGGATTACATCATTACCCACTGGATTTACCAATTCCCCATCAGAGTTTCAAGAGTGCATGGTATTCATCTTTCAAGATGAAATTGTCAAGCATGTAATGAATATTTTCATTGATGATGCACCCATTCAAGGACCTAGCACCACCTACTTAGATTCCAATGGAAACCCTGAGGTTATGGCAGATAGACCAGGTATTAGAAGATATATCTGGGAACATGCTGTAGACCTAGACTGTATTCTACACCACTTAGCTGAAGCAGGAGGAACTTTCTCAGGCAAGAAACTCCAGATATGCAAGCCCAAGGTACAAATCCTAGGACAGACCATTGGAGTAGATGGCAGAGAACCTGACAAAGACAGAGTTAGAGCTATTGTTGAATGGTCTACTCCCACCAATGCTAAAGAATCCAGACAGTTTATTGGCTTATGTGGAACTGTCCATATATGGATACCCAACTACTCCCAGATTGCCTCCAGTATTACATCTACATGGAGGAAGGGAAAAGAGTTTGAATGGACTGAAGAGTGCCAATATTCCTTTGATATGCTCAAGGAACTTATCACCTCAGCTCCAGCTCTATCCCCTATTGACTATAAATGCAAGAGACCAATAATTCTATCAGTAGATTCCAGTTACATGGGAGTTGGTATGATACTATCCCAGCTGGATGAACAGGGAAAGAAGCGACCATCTAGATATGGATCTTTACCCTTCTCTACTACTGAAGCAAACTACTTCTAACCCAAGTTAGAGTTGTATGGATTATTCTGTGCAATGAGAAACTTTCGCCTCTACATTATTGGAGCACCAAAGCTCATAGTAGAGGTAGATGCCAAATATATCAAAGGAATGCTCAATGAGCCAGAACTGCAACTCAATGCAGTCATTAACAGATGGATTCAAGGAATCCTCCTATATGACTTTGAACTGGTACATGTATCAGCAACCAAGTTCAAAGGTCCAGATGCATTATCCAGAAGACCAGTTGATCAGACACAAGTACTCAACTATGATGACAGCTGGTTGGATGAAATTGCCCTCTAACAAGAGAACTACCACCATCAATAGTGCTGCCTCAGCCACCTGTTTTACCAACATGGCCCAGCAGCAAGAAACTACACTACTCCAGATCTTTGATTATCTAACAAACTCTAATCCAGCATCTGTCAGCAATGACTTTCTTAAGAAGCTTGACAAGTACTATGTCAAGGCTGGCAGAATGTATAGAAGAACTACAGACAACAGAGCCTTGCTAGTAATACTAGACAAGGCCAGACGATTAACCATCATGACCCAAGTCCATGGAGATCTTGGACATCATGGAGCAAAGGCAACTTGGGAGAACTTGAGACACCAATTCTACTGGCCAACTCTACACAAGGATGTGATTCACCATGTAAAATCCTGCCATGAATGCCAGATTCAGACTACTAAGAAAGCACATATCCCAATAACCATATCCCCCTCAGCCACAGTATTCACCAAATTACATCTAGACGTGATGTACATGCCTAAGGCTAGGGGATACCAGTACATTATTGTAGCAAGAGATGACCTCTCTAAGTATGTGGAAGGTCGAGCATTGAAAGTTGCAACTGCACAAGCTGTAGCAGATTTTATACTGCAAGATATCATACTATGACATGGATACATTAGTCAAGTTGTGACTGATAATGGACCAGAATTCCAAGGAGCATGTGCTCTACTCTTAAGAAAGTATAACATACCCCACATTCGCATATCCCCTTACAATTCCCAAGCAAACGGAGTTGTAGAGCAGGGACACTTTGCAATCAAAGAAGCCCTTGTTAAAGTTTGCCAGGGAAAGATCCAAGATTGGCCCCTCAAGCTTAAAGCAGTACTCTTTGCTGACAACATCACAGTCAGAAGATCCACAGGATACTCCGCCTACTACCTATTGTATGGAGTAGAGCCAGTCCTGCCCTTTGACCTCATAGAATCAACATTTCTTGTAGAAGGATTCAAGAGAAACCTTTCTACCAGTGCGCTATTAGCCTTAAGAACCCAACAACTAGAAAGACGTGACAAGGATCTAGCCAAAGCAGCTGAGACCTTGAAGAAAGCTAGACTACAATCCAAAGAACAATTTGAAAGACAATTTGAGACTTGTCTTGTGAAAGGAAGCTACAAACCAGGAGAACTGGTATTAGTTAGAAACTCTACCATTGAAAAAGAGTTGAATCGCAAAACAAAACCTAGATACTTAGGACCCTACAAGGTCATAGAACAGACCAGAGGAACCAGCTACAGACTATCTGAACTAGACAGTGCAAAACTGACTAGACCTGTAGCTGCCTTTAGAGTTATTTCTTACATTAGACGAGAAGACCTGCAGTATCTTACCTACCCATTAGAGGAGAAAGAACAGGCACCTGAGACCCCAACAACAGAAACCTAATGCAAACAACAAGCGCAAACTCATTAAACTATATCCCTGCTATAGCATTACCACCCTACATAGTAAACCAAACAGAAACTCAGACCCTGAGTGAACACATTGCCACATTATGTACAGAGTGGAAAACTATTACAAAGAGAAACTCAATAAGATTCAAAACACCAAACGAGTAGCTATCTATCATTGATTAGCTCATCTTTGTTTGGAGCACCCCCTTCGTATCTATCATGCCCCAATTGGAAATATCCCCCGACAGGATAACAGTTCTCTAACAGTTCAGATTCCTAGAACAACACTAGAAGAAACCATCATTCTTCCTGGAAACATACTGTGTGACAAGTGTGCTGAGAGCCAGGAAGAGATCAACAAGTGTACAATACACCAAGAAGAGACTGAAGCCTATCAGAGTGCAGTGCTTCGACTATTAGATCAACAAGCCATATCACTATTAGCCACAGCTGATATTACCTTAGACGATAATCTTTGATTCTCAGACTTTGTAACTCAACAAAACTTCTCCAACAATGGTGGAACACCACAACAACAACCCGGGAATGCCCAGCATCAACCCTTTGAATTCATTTCACCCTCTCTCATCACAGCCACAGGTACCCCAGCACATGGAGCACCCTCAGATACCACTATTACATCCGCCTCCCTATCCAGGGATTCCACTGAACGGATTACACATCCAGGAGGAACTTATGCTAGACAAGGAGAATCTCATCCAGTACCTACAGTTACATTGCCATGTCCACCATCAACCCTACAGGGTGGATCTACGAATGGAAATGTTAGCTTTAGCCTGGAAGCACAAGGTAGAACAATTTATTCGAAATGAGTGTATCAATGTTACGTACTTTTCCGGATGCTGTGCCAAGTAGTGGGGCAACTAGCTCGGAAACATTAGTCATTGCTTTCAAAACACCGTTATTACATGTACGTAACTAAATTACATTGTAAATAACGCGTCGTACCTTGCATGTCACCATACACTCTCCCTCCAATTTTATCGATTGTTACTGCCGCTCCTTCACAATGTCTAAGCCAGTGAGTACCACCCATAGGCTCACTAACATTGCTAAGCTCTACCAGATTACTATTTCACACCCTGTCCAATTTGAGCATTGCCGATCGGATGGCATTTTCATCTATGCTCGCACTGCCGGCCCCAACATCACCTATGCTATGGGACACGAGTATACTTGTCCCCCACTTGCTCACAGCAAAGTCGCTATCTATACATGGAGTCAGACCACCCCAGCCTTCGTTGGACGCCTCAGCCGCATAGTCAGGCACTGGGAGGACTGTGTGGACATTGCCATTATCCCTTTCCCCCATCATCCTGAATTCACCAGCCATTATATTTTGCGCATACCATCCTACTGGTACGAGTTTAGCTCCTTCCAATCCCTATTTGTACGATTTCACAAACACCTTCCCCATCTACTTTGCCTCCCCATCGCGTGATAAACTTGTTACTGCAAATTCCCCACATTCCATTATCCTTGTACCCCATTTCCAATATTCCCCTGAGTCTTCACCATATTATAACATCAAAGTACTAGACTAGTATACTAGAACTAGCAGTACAATAAAATATGGGCGAGGAACCATATCAGTACATTAGTAGTATAGCACTTGTATATTAGCCATCTTGCATACTGTCTAAACAACAAGAAATGGCTGATCCGACAGTTATCATCCATAACTATCAACCACCTAATGAATAGGAGTTGATTGAACATGATGGTCTTATGGAGAACATGTTCTCGTATCTCCAGAGACAACTAGAGTTACATTGTGGTATACAGCACAATCGAAGACATGGCCTAGAAGAGTACCAGGCCAGAGTTACTATTGGTATATCTGGAGCTAACATGGGAAAGCTCATCATCCACTGGGAATGCAACTACTGTAGATACATCTACATTCATGCCCAGTACCTCAACAAAGTCCTCACTAGAATTCAGATGGAATTAGCAGCTTTGCAACCTCCTGATAATCCTCCAGTCCAGATATCTCCCACCATCAGAATGATAGATCCCTTTGATCACCCATTCAGACCTATCAGCAGAGAGACCCTACTTAGCACCATGAATGCCTTAGCTCAATTAGGTCAAGGTATACACCCTGACCAGATCCCACCTCAAGTAGATGAACCTATCCCTACTGAGGTAGACCAACCTCAATCTTGATTCAGATATGTACAATTGGGGACGATTGTAATCTGTTCCCTGCGGATGACCTGCACGAAATTAGTATTGTGCTGAGTCAGGACACAAATCCTTAGATTTCCAGCATAATCTACAGCTGGAAAATTCTGTTATCTCATGTACAGGTAGACCATTATGTAGGCTACCTTCCCACCAAGTTTCATTTTCTTACCCCCAATCCTCAAGGAGATATTCACAAATTATTGGTGAAGTCCCTCATGCTAGTGTATACTACACTATCTTTCTGTACACTTTTATTAGCTTCCCATATATAGGAAAGCCCCTATGTAGATTACATTATCATATATTGCATTGCTTTATCTGCACAGCCCTCAAGTCACATGGTCATTGCTGCATAGCATTGATTCTGATTGACCCTATCTATGAGATTATATTGTTTGGGTGTTTCCATGGAAATGCACAGCCTTAAAGCTGTGCAGAGTTCTGCTTTTTGAGCACAGCCTCAAGGAGTGGATGAGTAAGCACCAAGCCAATCATTACCAATCATTGTTCCAGCTAGCCAATAGCAATTCAGCCTCAATGAGTGGACTGGCTGTGTGCATAGTTTAAAAGCAACTGTATAAGGTAGCACAGCCTCATGTAAAAATAGTATATAAGGAGTGGATTCTGCCAGCAAGAAGACATCTGAATATAGATCTGAATATAGATCTGAAATAAGAATCTATTCAGGGCATCTATAGAGCTAGATTAGAAAGCTCATTAGACTAGACTAAGTAGCACTACTACTACTAGCTAGTCACCTGTATTAGGTAGCTTGTACTAAGCAGAAAACAAGTGCCAACAGA
>JBBPJQ010000908.1:0-15220 GCA_038088795.1 Boletus rex-veris
AGTTTTCTTACTCACTCAGTAGATCAGTTTTTCTATTTCTTTTCTTCTGTTTGATCTGGTAGTTAGTGTTGTCCTATCACCAGCTTATAGCCAGATTGGGCCTGGAGGATTAATTGCCTATAGATTTTCCTAGCCATCTAGCAATCCAAATCCTGAACAAACGACAGCGGATGGAGAAGAAGAAAAGGAGTAGAGTAATGAAGTTCTTTTGGTGTTTTATTCTTGTTGTTATGTATTCAAACAGAGTCAGAGAAGAAAAAGAAAGAGAGAAAAACAGAGTGATTAAGCGGGGAGTGGACTGGGCTTGTTCAGATATTTCTGATGGAAGTCCAAGATGAAGTCCGTTGTGTGTCCTAACTCCATAGCGAGTAACCAGGAGGTTTCGTCATCAGTACCTTCATATCCTAACCAGCATACCAAGTACAGGAGTTGGCAATGACACCTTCTCCGATCGATCTTGGAGTCTAATATCTCCTCGATCTCATACTCTGGTTCACCTTCAACCTCAACCGGAGGTGGCAGAGGTTGGATGCAGTCCGGAATAATGTTTGGAATTGAAGGTTCTAGCTGTGAAACATGGAAGACAGGGTGTATGGATTTCATGGATTCGGGTAGATGGAGAGTGAAGGAGAGAGTTCCGGGTCTTGCAATGATGCTGAAGGGACCCAGGAACTTCTCGGAGAGCTTCTTGGAGGGTCGTGTAGAACAGAGGTATTTCGCCTTAAGCATTACCTGATCACCAACCTTGAAGTCTGGAGCAGGACTTCATCGTTTATCTGCTGGTCCTTGATAGCGTTTTTGCACTTCCAGCATCTCCAATCAGAGGGACTCATGGAGTTCGTTCAAGTTCGTGACATAGGACTTGGCTGCGGAAGAGATAAGATCGTAATCAGAGTGAACGGAGAAGTTGGGATGGTATCCTTTATTGGCGAAGAAAGGAGATACTCCAGTAGTAGCACTAGGAGCGTTGTTATAGGCAAACTCTGCGAGGGGCAAGTGTTCAGACCAGTCGTCTTGCTGATAGCTGCAATAAATCCGGAGGTACTGCTCAAGTGTCTGATTGGCTCATTTTGTCTGGCCATCCCCCTCTGGATGGTATCTGAAGGTGAAGTGGAGACACATGTCAAGAGCTTTACTGAGAGACCGGAAGAAATGTGAGACAAACTCAGAGCCCCTGTTGGAGGTGACATGGGATGGAACTCCATGCTTGGAGAAGACGTGGATGAGGAACAACTTAGCAAGTCCTGCAGAGGTGATTGTATCGTGAGTCGGAATGAAGATGCATTGTTTGGAGAGTCAGTCAACTACCACGAGGATGGCAGTATATTCCTCTGAAGATGGAAGCTGTTCAATGAAGTCCATGGAGATTGAGTTCCATGGTTTCTCCAGAACCGGAAGTTGCTTCAGGAGACCGTAAGGATGATGACAAGGAGTCTTCGTATGAGCACAGGCTGTACAGGAGCTAACATAGTCTTTTATGAAAGTCTGGATTTTTGGCCATGTATATTCTTGACAAATGAGCTCCAGGGTACAATTCTGACCGAAATGTCCTGCAGTCGGATGGTCGTGGAATGTCCGGAGTATACAGAGATGGAGGTTGTCAGCTTCTGGGACGTAGATGCAGTTGTCCCATAGAAGAAATCCTTCGGAGTTGATACTTCAACATGGGTCTAACAATATAGAGGAAAGGAGGGGTGACGCGATGGGATTGCTGGGGAGTGCAGAGAGGATGTCGGACTGAAGCTGCTCTATGTTGATTAGTGCGGATGCTTGGAGTAACGGAGCCTCGAGAACAGTGGCTTGGAGGGAGGTCGCGAGCTGTTCAGGAGTAAAAATTGACCGATAATTGTCAGGATTGACACGAGCGAAGTCCTTATCCCCCTCTTTGGGGTAGATGTCCCAGTGTCTAGTCAAAGCGTCAGGTTTGGCTCCAAGCTTACCAGGCTGGTACTGAACAACCATATTGAACTGGTTAAGATACTCAGACCATTGAGCCTGGCGGCGCATCAGGAGCTTCGTGGAGGAGATATATTCAAGGTTCTTGTGGTCCATAAGGACATTGATAGGGGTCTCAGAGCCTTCCAAATAATGTCGCCAAGACTTGAACGCCTTGAATATTGTCAGCAACTCCTTGTCATGTGTGTCATAGTTCAATTCCACTCCAGTCAAAGTCTGGGAGAAGAACGCGACAGGGTGAAGCTCATGATTGGATGCAGTAGTGATGGAGAGAATGCCGGCAATGGTGTAGTCGGAGGCATCAGTCTCGATGGTGATGGGGACGTTCAGAGTCCAGTGAACTAGCACTGGAATGGAAGTGAAAGTGTCCTTGAGTCACTGGAAAGACTTCCAACAGACGTCAGAGAAGTCCCAAAGGACTTCCTTACAAGTAAGGCGAGTCAGAGGAACCACAATATTGGAGTAACCCTGGATGAAGCGATGGTAAAAGTTGGCAAAGCCCAGGAAGGACTGAATGTCCTTGACCTTCCTAGGCTCAGGCCAATCCAGGATTGACTTGATTTTGTTGGAGGCCATGGAGAGGCCGGTGGGGGAGAGTACATACCTGAGGTACTCGACTGTGTTGGCATGGAATTTGTACTTCTCCAGCTTAGCATATAGGCCATTAGCTTGGAGTCGCCGGACTCGGAGAACTTCTTGGACGTTTTAACGATGCGATTCCATATCATGGGAGTAGATCAGGATGTCGTTGAGGTAAACCACAATGAAAACATCTAGCAAGTCTGCAAAGATGGAATTAAAAAACTGCTGGAAGGCTGTCAGAGCATTGGTAAATCTGAACAGTATGACCAACCACTCGAAGGAGCCATAGCAAGTGCAGAAGGAGGTCTTCCACTCATCGCCATCCACAATACAGACCAGATGGTACACATGCTGGAGATTGATCTTGGTGTAGACCTTGGCTCCAGAAGGGGCATCAAGGAGGTTGGAGGTGTGGGGAAGAGGGTAGCAGTCTTTTCGTGTGACTTTGTTCAATCCTCGGAAGTCGACACAAAGTCAAAGGGATCCGTTTTTCTTCCAGACAAACAATACTGGAGCTGTGTGTGGAGATGTAGATTTTCTGATGAATCCAATATTGAGGTGTTTGTCCAGGAAGTCATGGAGGGATTTTTGTTCAGTGGTGGAAACGGAGTAGATCTTTCTGATAGGAGGTTCTGCTCCTTCCTCCAACTTGATCTTCAAGTCATAAGGGCGATGAGGGGCTAGGGTATCAGCCTTCTGCTTGCTGAAGACATCTGTGAAGTTGTGATGTTCCGAAGGAACACCGGAGAGGTTAATCTCCTCGTCAGAGGAAGCAACAGAGGCGGAAGCGGAAATGTCTTCAGTAGACCAGAGGGAAAGAGAAAACTGGACGGAGCCCTCCATCTTACAGGCTCGATGAAATGTGACTGCATTCACGAATGAGATGTGAGGAGTTGGAAGTCCAGGAGCTTTAGGCGGGTCCGGAGAGCGTTCCAAGGGAGGAGTGTTGTCTAGCGACTGAGAAGGGATGCTCGGAGGTATGGAGGGTGATATCAGGGTTGGCATCCTGTCTGCAGGAGTCTGGAATGTGATGCTGCCCATAACCCAATCAATCAACAGATTGTAGTGGGTGAGCCAGCAATGTCCAAGAACAAGGCTGCATGAAGGATCCAACGAGGTTACATAAAATGTATCAGAGGTGGAGACACCAGAAGTGAAGAGGATGGTTAGATCTACCACAAGGGTAATGATGGAAGTTGAGGAGCCGTCGAAGAGATGGAGGTTTATCAGAGGGATGGAGTATGCAGTAATGTCGTATTTTTTGATAAATGCAGTGTCTACAAAACAATGAGTAGAACCAGAGTCGACAAGGATAGGTACAGCGGAGAGGTTATGTATGGGGATAGAGAT
Organism: Boletus rex-veris; assembly: GCA_038088795.1. NCBI lineage: Eukaryota > Fungi > Basidiomycota > Agaricomycetes > Boletales > Boletaceae > Boletus > Boletus rex-veris. The sequence goes on from JBBPJQ010000908.1 coordinate 3,889, forward strand.
AAACAGATGGAGAGAGTTCAGATTGGAAAGAGTGGACGTGTTGATACATAGTTCCATGATAGCACAGTTCGGATCAATGTGACTCCCAGCCTGTGCAGACATACAAGAGTCGCAATCTATTTTTTTGCCTCCAAAGAAGCGGAGGTCAATGCCAGAGCTTCCATAGTTACGGTAGTTGCATGGGCCTTCGACACTCTAGAAGTAGACTTCAGGCAGTCCTTGGCGGAGTGACCACTCTCACCACAGAAGAGACACAGAATGAGGTTCATCTGGCATTGAGGTTCCTCCAGAAGGAGTTTTCTGTCTTTTCCTAACTTTGCCACAATCACGTCGGATTTGGGAGGGGTGCTATTACCCTTCTTGTTGTTGTGTCCTCCCACAGAAGAACTGGAGTTGGAAGCAGAGGTGGAGGATGAAGAAGAACCTTTGGATTTATCGTCCTTAGGCTTAGAGGAGTTAGTCAGAGCAGAACTCGACAACTTATTGGAGCTGTGGGTGTTGGAGGAGGTCGTACTGGAGGCCTTGGAAGCACGTGAAACTTCTTCCTCATGCTCCCAGTACCTCTGATCAATCTGCTGCAAGAGAGCATGGAGGTCATCGATGTTGTCTGGTTTACTGTGACAAGCGATCTCGTCCTTGATACGATCTGGAAGTCCATTGTAGAAACTCTGGTGGAGAGCACTGGGTCCCCATTCTTGGACTTGGTTCACGAGGTGGTTCCATTTAACAATATATTTGGAGATTCGTTGGGTGTTCTTTATGTGCAGCTGCTTGAGTTGAGCTTCTGCCTCAGCGACGGGGTCATGTGGACCGAAATTTGACTGTAGTTCATACAGGAAAGATCACCAGTCAAGCATCCAGAGAGGATGGAGGCCTGGAGTGACAGCTCTGAGCAAGTCCAGCTTGAAGTAGTCAAGGGCCATTCCTTTGAGATATGATTGAGCAAAGGTTATCTTGCTTCAGTTCTGATGGAGAGCCTTCTCATTGGCTTGGAAATTTATCTTGCATTGCACTATGAAAGAACAGAGTTCCTTCGGGTCTGACCCATCAAAGATGTCTGGTTTTCAGACTTTGGTCTTTGTTTCGCTAGAAGGGCTCTTGCGATGGAGTGCTTGGCGAGTCATATCACGGATGGCATTAGCCAGTTGGTTGAATGGCTCAAAAGCCAAGGGGATGTCATTGGGTGCCTCATCTTCTTCTCTTGGACGATCTCAATGGAAGAGTCGTTTGGAGTCCGGAGTGGAAGAGGTAGAGGAGCCATCATTGTCAGGATTGTCAGGATTGTCATCACCACCACCACCTGCTCTAGATCCTGGTAATGGAGTTCCAGGGCGATCTGTGCCCCAGAATACTTCTTCGTCTTCCGGAAGGATCCGGGTACAAGGATTGTATACTCAGTCTTCAGGGAGTGGAGTGAGCAGAGATGTGGCAGGGTGAGCATGCCAGTGTGAAGATGCTGAGGGTGTGGCATGTTCGGTCAAACTGACGAATTTGCCTGGTACAGTGCGAGAACTGCCAAAGGCAGTCTGCAACATGTTGGCGTGGGAGGTTTGCATGGTATACATAGCCATGATGGGTTGGAAGTGAAAGTGACAAGAGGCAGTACAAAAATACTGTCAAGTCCAGATCCTCCAGGTTCAAGTCCAGCAGAGATCTGAAGGGAGTAGGAACAGAGGTTCGACCTAAGTCAACAGAGGTGCAGAGGTATGGAGTACGGAGATCACGTAGGAGTGAGGACATTGGCGCAGGACTTATGTGTCGTGCCCTTGTCAAGTCCCGTGTCCTCATATTTAGAGTAGAGGAAGGTCAAAGGGAAGTCAGACTTGAAAGGAGGTGACTTAGTTAATTTTCGTACTGAAGGTACAACAGAGAAATACAAGAGTTTATATATGTTTGAGATCTGGGTGAAGGCAATGTACATAGGAGTCAGGACGGAGGCGGAACACAGCCAGAATGGCTGTATGAACTGACAGGTGAAATGTAGACTATAGCGAAAGGAGACTAATAAGAGGTACAAGTCCGGAGGTGATGTAACTCCGTGGATGTCCATTGTTCCTAGGTCAAGGGTTGTCCGAGACCATCTGGAGTTGACCAGAGTTGGACTTGGCGAAATCTGGGATGTGACAGTAGGCAGGGGCATTCTTCTTGGGTCGGGGCAGTGGAGGCGGTGGCAGCTGACTGCTCAAAGATGTGGCATTGGCAAGTTTCACGACCTGATGGAGGCGAGTCCTTTTGGCAGTTCTCCACTGAGTATCCTCCACAGTGTAGTGGTCCACTTCTGGTGAGGCACATATGAGTAGTTGGTGCTGGCATTGGTGCTGATGATGGCTGTCTCAGGTTCAGACGGCCACAATGAGGGGAAGCACAGGTATTGAAAGGCCCACGCGCTGTATTGGGGGGTGTAGGGGCTCCCGTAGGTATGCAGCATGTAGTGGCACATGGTCACTTTGGCGACGTCATTTTCAAAATAAATCAGCGTGGGGTATGCCTCATGGCAGATGTATTCGCGTGTTTCGGGCTCTGCGAGCGCACTGTCACTTGCCCCCAATGAAGATCATACTACTAACCTATTGGTTGGCTGGAGAGGCGTTGCTAGGAGCAAATGGTCACGGTGCTTGTGATCTTGCCAAATGTTGTTTCATGACTGCATCATCGACAACTTCAGATGCTCTTGCCATGACTGTGCATCCTACTAGCCCACTTCTGTGTCCTTGACAACCCCTGCAATGATGCATGTGCCATGAATCAAGATGCCAAATCCACATCCACCACAATTGCACCCCTCTACTGGCCGCCCTCCTCCCCTCCCAGCCCATGATCGTCTCCCACACTCGCTGCATTCACAAGTGCCGTTTCCAATCCCCACACCTGTCTTGCCCGTTGTCCCCACCACCACGCCGACAGCTTGGCCGTCACAGCCCACCACACCAATGTCACAAACTCGATCACAGGTAGCGGATCATAACATGTGAAATCATAAAAGATTTCAGTGAGCAGGATTTGCACCTGAACAACGATTTCGATGTTTGGTGGTGGTCCTGGTGGAGTACCCAGAAGAGGGTTGCAGACTAACGGAAGAGCCCTAGAAAGGGGGAGACAAAGCGATTGAGGACGAGGCTGATCTTGGTGTAGAGCTCATCAGATTGGACTTGTGAATGCCAGTGACAGAAGATGGAGTGTGCAGTTTCAAGGATGCCAAGGTTGAAGTTGTAGTCTGTGGGGGAGAGAGTTGCTAGGGAAGGTGTCAGATGGGTGCGATGTGGATGGATTGGACGTATGTCAATGAGATCGGGCCAGTTTGGGGGAAAGTCGAGCTCTGTGATGAGTGCAACGGACTCTGTGATCTGACATCCTGAGCAGGTAAGATACAGGTATTTGTTGAATCTGATGACACACCTCCTCCCATCTGAGTTTTGCGATGTTTTTGAGGTAGATGCCACCTGTGAGATGAACGGCATGATCTGGTGCAGTGTCGAGGATAAGTGTGAGAAGATGGGGGCAGAAATTCATGCTGAGCAGTGAGCTGGTTCAGCTGCTGCTCTGCTTGTTTTCTTGATGGTGGCTGGAGCGATGCACTGAGCAGTGACTTGTTGTCCCAAATGTTGGTCCACACATGCTGATCATATGAGTAACATGTCCCAAAATATTGCTGAGCACTGGGCACTCTTGATCTCCCTCTTCCCACTTGGTTTTAGCGACACTCCTTCCAGTCACTGTGTTCATCGTGAGTGCAATTCCGGCAGGTGTATGTGCAGGTTACATTGACAGGGACAACACCTTTACCCCAAACCTTTTAGGGGAGCACATATTTGCTTGTGGAGATGTTCTTGGTGTACCAGTGGCAGGTTATTGGGTGTGTAGTCAATTTGATGTAGTTCTTTTTGTCTCTTAACCTGGATCTGACATGATCCATCATTATCATTCAAAAAGACATCATTGATCGGTGTCCCATTGTCATAACCTATCTCGTCTGCATTGCAATCTCCACTATTGCATTTGGTTCAAACATTATTGCTCACCATCCTTGCATCACGGTTTTTTGGTCAGCTTTTCTTTGTTGCTTGATTATTATTGTTCAGGGCGGATTCATGAACTTCTTAGGTGGATTGGCAGCAGGGAACATCACTGTGCATATATATAGCCTCTCATGGTCGACAGGCACTGTCATGGGATAGGTCTTTTTTTGTTGTTTTTATTGCCTAACTAAAAGTTGAACTCCTGATATTATAGTCCCCTCATTGGTGGGACTTTTGCAAACGAGGCAGCACAATACACAAAATATTCTCCATGGCCTCTCTTTGTGGATTATCCCCATCTCCCACACTGTATCATCACTGCCATATGTGCCCTCTTGGGTATTGTTTTGGCATATTGAAGAGGTCTGTTTGAGAGAAGGGTGTAAGACTTGTCACGCTATGCTGACTTCTTTATGCTGGCTTCAACAGACACTTCCAAGTAAACGAAAGGGGGCTGCAGACAGTGTTCCTGACAGTGCGCCACATTCCACCTACAACGCGGATGCGATTTCAATATCCATGAGTGTAAAAGCACTCCTCGCAATACCTACCCTACAAACTTTAATGTTGTCTGGGTTCATGCTGAGCTTCCTATGCTGCGTGTTTGACATCGTCTTTACCCTCTTTTGCTACATGCCCGTTGATGCAGGTGGCTTGGGACTTCAAGTGAGTATTTTCATGCATCACATATAAGTGCAGGTTTTTTGTCCTAATGCTCTTGACAGCCTTCCACTACTGGCAAATTACTTTCTTTTCTGGTACATTTGCTGTCCTCCTCTGGCTCATTGCTATGCCCTATATCCTTCGTCGATTTGACTATGCTGCGACATACAACATGTGTACATATCTCTGGCCCATTGTCTTTGCACTCCTCCCGCTGTTGAACTCATTCTCCTGCAAAGTCTGGATTGTCCCATGTGACTAGGGGGCTTGATATGATCAAACCACTGGGTGGGGAGTATATCAAGATCATTGGCATAAGGTATGCAGACGGTCAAATATGTCACTCGTCTTTTCTTGATTGACATATGGGTATGTATAAATTTGTGTCTATCTGTGCTGAGTTATACGTGCGATCATGGATACAATCTTGTCACAGTGAATCAGACAGAAGAAAGGATTGGTATCAACTTCGGGTGAATGAATGAACCTACCAGTGTGACACAGGCTAGCTCAGATGTATCATTGTTGTGGAGGGGATAACATGACAATGAACTGAAGGTGAAACAGAGGTATGGTTAAGCAATCTAAATAACTACAATGATCAGTAATATAAGAATCCAAGGTCACAATGAGGTGAGGGAAAGGTACATACTGAGATGCCAGGGGGCTCTCAGTGGTATGTATAGTGGTCTGATGGAGGCCCTGAGAGGCATGTGGGGAGCATAGAGGCATGCCATGACTCAGAACAAGTGGAAGGTGACTAGACTGGTGACCAGCCCATCTAAAAGAGGTTGTACAAGGCAAACCATTGATAGACGGGGGAGCACTGCCATGCACAGGGGTCAATTGGTCAACCAATTTCAACCAATCACGACCAAGACCCATTTTCAAACTCCACTGTCACCTGACATGTGGTGGTGCTCCCAAGAGGGTTTTTTCGCTAAGGTCGAAAACTGTCTGGAGCAGCGCCACTCGTTGTTCCTCGAGTGAGTGGAACCTCAACATCACATCAACTAGTGCGTGAACAGTGGATGCAAGGTGATGGGCAAAGTAATGAGGGTGGGTTGAGTTGGGGGGACGAGCGGAAGAGGCTGATGAACATGAGCTTCGTTGCTCCTTCAAACATGTGTCCTCACCCCCCTCGTTGTCATCGCCGCTCTCGCTCCACCACAGCGCCCACACTGGACCACGTCCAACTGCTCAAGGCTGGGAACGACCTCAGCATCCGAAGTCTCTTTTGCCCTCAATGTTCACCATCCATACTATCAGTGAGTACAACTATCTTTTCAAGCTTCTCCTCAAGCTTCTCCTCATCCGAGTTGATGACTCGGACTCTGGTGTCAGAAAGTCCTGTCTGCTTCTTTGGTTTGCAGATGACACATATGGAGAGCTGTATCAGTACCATTCACACTATTGAGCTTGAAGGAAAGACTGTGCAAAGCTCCCGGATCTGGGACATGGGCCACCAGCCAGGAATGCTTCCGCATGATCACTTCTTCCTACACAGAGGAGGTGTTCACGGCATTGTTGTCGTTTATGAATGTCACGGATGCGGACAATAAAACAAACGATGAATGATGAGCAGTGGCGAATCGAAGACAGAATGGAGCCCATTCTGTACAGCAACAGCGTCCAGTGAGTGCCGCTAAACTGTAACACCTGTGATTGGGCTCAGCTTTTTTTTACATTTCTTTGACATCAGCTTTATATGATCAAGGTGGTGCGTGAACACCAGGCCGTGAACAGTGAATGCAAGGGGACAGGTGATGTAATGGAGGTGGTCCTGTGAGGTAGTCCATCAACCCCAGGCCTCAGCTATTCACCAACCCCAGTAGTGGAATTGTCCTGGAACGGTGACAGTGACAAAGGACATATATTGCTAGTAGCAAACAGTAGTAACTACAGACAATGAGAGGAAACAAACTAAGCATCCTGAGTGCATCCTGCTCGATGTAGCTAATGCAAGCTTGAAAAGTGCAGTAATAGACCTATTCCATTGTACATAGTACTTGTGTCTATAGCTGGCTTACAAGAATACACACAGTTTTCAATGTATGTGTTCCAGTGTGTATTGTACCATTATCCCTTGGGTGGGTTCATTGGGTTCTGAAAGCCCACCCCTTCCGAGCTCACCTGATCTGCCCATAGACGGTCTGGCATCACGTGTTTGGACAACCCTTTTTCGGACTTATCTAAGAGCACGTGCATCGGGATAAGTGTAGTCGCAACTGTTGATTCTCCACAATGCTTCTGCCCTTCAGCCGTATTATACAGGCATATGATAGCTTCTCCTGATGCTCAAGGCTCAAATACAACCCCCACTGCATCAGAATGTCTATCGCCAGAGGAGCACATGCACTATGCATTGCAGATCTTATGCAATGTTTGAATCACTCTCCTGGACCTCATGGTTAAGATCTTTAACCCTAATGACACTATTTTCTGGCGGGCTTGAGGCAATGTCTCTGTCCCTCCTTTGGAGTTGTCTTCCAATAACCTGCCTGATATAAATCTTGATGAAAAATCAAACTTGTAGGTTACATCAGATGCTGTCACTGTTGTCGAAAAGGGACACATTGACAGAGGCACAAATGCACAGATGATGTTGCTCTGGAAGCTATTCAACTGGCGCTCAACTCGCTCCGGGCATCAGAAGATATGGAACGGGCAGCACCGAAGCAACATCAAAGTGGCCCATCACCCCCTTCTACAACGGTCTAGGCTGCGCATTGGCCCTTTGTAAGCATCTACTTTGCCATGATGCTTGACTGATGCATTTTCTTCAGTCTTCATTGGTAGTGAAGTTACCATACTTTTGTAAGAGGTGCTGTTGGATGGAAACTGGATCAGATTTGCACTTCTTGTTACTGTACCTTTCACATTTTGCGTCTCCATTGTGAGTACTCCAAGTTGCCAAATTAAATTTGTGCTCAATGAACCTTTCCAGTTCTTCTGCAATCAAATTATTGCAAGTATTGGCATGATGTGGGTCAACTGTGTGGGGACGTTGACGCTGTCTGACTTCATTGTTGTGCAGGATTGGACCTGTCTCGCAATACTATGAGAATTCTCACTATTATTCTGCAGTGAAACTCAAACCCAACAAGGAGCTGGACGCCAACCTCCTGCACATTACTATCCAGATGCCTGTCTATAAAAAGAGCTTGAAGCAAACAATGTCAGTACCCATTGGAGACAAAATTCAGTTTGTCACTGCTGACCCTTCTTTGCAGCGTGCCGTCTGTCTTTCATCTCAAAAAGGCTATGCAAACCTATCAGCCATCTTGGTTCACAACGACAGTCTCCAGTTGGTATTTGAGAAGGACCGCAAAGCACGCATCGCAATCTACACAGATCATAACATCAGATGGGTTGCTCACCCTGCTCATGAGACTTATCCCCTGGTGGTTTTAAATGTGCTGGGTGATTCAAGGTGTCAAATATGAACTATGGTATTGCTCTCGGCCTGAATCTGCAACAATATCTCAGGGAGCTCCAGGAGGCGGAGGAATGAAAAGAATTAGACTATGCTGACTACACACCCCTCGAGGACTGCGCATTGTACATGGTGTGCGATGAAGTGTTCGTGGAGAGTAACGAAAAATAGAAACCTTGGGCATCCAATAGCAGATCAACCTGAATTGGAGAGATCATCCTCCTGGTAGGCACAGACACTGTCTTTCTCGAAGACTGCCTATGCGATGCTGCATGGGAGCTGGCTTTCAGCCCCGAAGTTGCAATCATCCAGCATGAGTCAGGTATGCAATTTTCAATTCTTCTTTGCCAATCGAGCATGCTCAGCACATCACTCAGACGTCATGTAAGTTGCCCATCACTATTTTGAGCATGGTATCACACATTTTATGCAACGAATCAACAAGAGTATCTCTCATATGGCTGTGCAAATGGTGAGGTAGCCCCTTTCGTGGGCCATAATGTGTTCCTTTGGCAGTTGGCACTCCAAGATGCCATGTTCATTGATCATTCCAATGGGAAGAAGAAGATCCGGTCAGAATCAAATGTGTCCGAGGACTTTGACATGGTCTTGCGTCTTCAGGTACATCTGAACTTGCCTCAGATCCATCAGGCCTTTGTGCAGGCTCATCTCGGAAATCTAGTTGAAAGGCTACACTATTCAATAGGCGACATACTCTGATGGCAGTTTCAAGGAGGGCATGTCCCTCACGGTGGATGATGAGTTGAACCAGTGGCAGAAGTACTCTTATGGCACAATGATTGAATTGTACCACTCGGAGTCTCACATGTTGACATGGGTCACTGGTGTTGAAAGGACACGTACTTACAGTCACGTGACCTATATTAAGTAATCACTTTCAAGTTGTACTTATATATAAGACTCTGCTGAGTCTGAATATGAATCTATCTCTCTTGATACTCAACCGCTATCATCTCTGAGAAACCCCCGCTCCAAAGGTAAGTCCCCTAGAGAGGATTCCTTGTACCCCATGCAGCAACACTGGGTACTTGCTATTGCAACAGGTTATGAGCCACGAAGCTCTACATTCGGGATTGCCTGTATGGCCCCCCAAACAGTATCTTCTCATGGGTGAATGCCTTTGGACATTGGCCGTCTTGAGCAGAAATGCCGGACACTCTTGACGCGGTAACACTCAAGAGTAACAGCCATCAGACTCTGGATGTAGGGGGTTGCTATGACCCTATATTCTGGAAGCTCTGACATTGTTCAGTAATGCGAAAGCTTTACTCGCTCCCTTCATTGGTTCATACTGACACGTCACTCTTTCAGATCCTACTTACAATGTCTTCCACCCTTTTCACCATTGCCAAGCTTAACAGTGTTAACTACAAGCACTGGGCCCAGGACATGGAGGCCTACCTCCGTGCCTCTGGTTTCTACCAGAAGATGCACAAGGCCTGCCCCACCATCGCTGGAATGGCCACCACCACTGCCGAGGAGGAGGCTCAGGAGAAGTGGGATGAGAACGACAACTGAGCCCTAGGCTCGATGTGTCTCCACCTCGAGCCCCACATCTCCACCTGCTTCACCAACTGCAACACAGCCATTGAGCTGTGGGACGCACTGAAGAAGCAGTACAACTCCGCCTCCCTCGCCTCTGCCTATACTGAGTGGAGGAACATGCTCAGGATTACCTTCCCCAACAACCAGCACTCTGGCCCTGCCTTCTCTAAGCTGAACGCCAGCTTCGCCACACTGCAAGAACTGCAGCACACCATCCCTGACAACCTCAAGGCCCTCATCACGGTGGCAAAACTTCCCAAGTACGCCAAGTCCCTCCACCAGCAGCTCAATGCTGTTATCGACTCTGACCCCACCAAGAACAAAGTTCTCTCCATGGGGGAACTGGAAACCACCCTTGTCGCTGCTTGGCAGCACTACCTCACTCACTGCCTGCTGCCTTGTGCACAGGCAAACAAAGTTTCAAACATCTGTTGCCAACAAGGCGACCCCTCATTCTCGAAACAACAGGAGTCCTCTTCCTCCTCAAAACCAAAAGATGAGAAGAAGGGCAAGGGGAAGAAGTGTCGTCAGGGCAAGTGCTCCGAAGAAGGAGAGAAGAAGCACAAGGATTGTGCAGCCAAGGCTGCTGAGTCATCCTCTGCCTCATTCGCCTTCACGAACTTCATTCAGGAGCCCGCCGTGTTCAGCCTGGCCTCCACCTCCTTCACCAAGCCCATCTCCAACCCCCACACTCTTGCCCACACCATTGGTGCACCCTACTATGGGCCCCCCACCTTCCCTCAGGTCCTCGAGACCATCGACCTTACCTGCCGGATTGGGACCACTCCCACAGCCCAAACCATCTGCACCCTCGAGCCAGTTGTGACCTGCCATGGCCAAGGCCACCAGCGTGTTCACTCCGCCTTCGCGGAAGTAGGTGCCTTCGGCGATCCTGCCTCCATCTCCCTCCTTGAAGGAATGAAGGAAACTCCTCATATCGTTGTCCTCAATAACAGCGATGACGAGATGGACGAGCTAGATGAGGAGGATGAGGACATGGTGAGCCTCGACGTCGTAGAGCGCGACGAATACCTCGAGCACTTCTGGGATGAGACGATCCTTTGGTCAGTTCCACTCTTTCTTTGCCCATCTCTCGCAGACACTGACATGCGGAATTCTTTGCCTCAGATATTATGTAGTTATACTGCATGTATGTCTGCAGTAGATAGCAAATCTACTGTTTCCCCTCCCTTCTCCATGTGTGATCGCTATAAGAAGCAACCAACAAAGGGTAATGTTATGACCGCTACTCAAGCGTATACAGACTTATCAATTTTCTTTCATTCTCAACCCCTATCTATTCCCTTCACACATTCACATGCATCTCTTTCATCTCCGCTCTATCACTTCTATTCACACATGCGTATCTAATCTCCCACATCCATACTTCTCATTCACATTAGATCTGCACTGCAGCCTCATGCTGCCACATACATGCGCATCACGCATGCCGGGCTATGTACACAGGTATATCACGTGACCCAGTGTCCAGCATATTTACTATATATAGCAGTAGCACAGCATGGTCTGTGTGCACATGTACTTACTATATAAACCCCAATTCAGCGCCAGAGAACACTAGTCTTGTTCTCTTGGAGTTTCCCCTACAGGCAACTCTACTTCCTTTCCACTTGTCTTTTTCTCTGTGCAA
>JBBPJQ010000909.1:0-15216 GCA_038088795.1 Boletus rex-veris
TTGAGTAAGAATCATTCTGTGTATTAAGAAGAATTATGATGACTTGGGCTCTCTGGATCTAACTAGACTGAGTAGTGAGCGATTCAGCATCTCATGAACACGGCGATGTCTGATGTTCGTGATATTGTACTTTTACAGTGCTGGATGGACCACATTTTTGAGTATCTACAAACAAGAGCTAGGAGTGGTCGACTTGAAATGTGGTCATTGAACAGGCAGCTCACGCGGGGTAGCGTCTTCTCGTGCCTCTTCATGCTCGAAGCGGCCAAGTATTCGTTGTCCACCATGACCTGGAAGTATGAGTATGGTGACAATGGTTCAACGGGGGTTTGTCTGGTGCGTTCGCGGCTCCGTCGGGTGACTTTGGTGAGTCGTATTGGACATTTGTGGGTCGCTTGGCGCTGACTTGATTTGTCCGTAGCGGACGACTTCGGCGTGACTAACTGTGGGTCACCGCTGGTGCCGTTTGTCGCGCCATCGTCGCCACCTTTGTACGACGTTGCCCATGTCCTCGGCGACGCTCTGCAACCCTCCGTCGTCAGCAGGATTGATTGCCATTCGACTGCTTCGTTCCCCCTCGAGCGATGCGCTGACGATTTGTTGCGGTGCGTCTGGGGTTGCAGTCGAGCTTCACTCGGCGGGTTCTCTGGTTCACGAGTGTCTTCACTCGTTGTTCTTGTTTCTTCCATGTCTGTGTAGTTCACTTCCGGCGCAACATCCAGGCGGGCCGTATTAATGCTGGTATCTTGAAGTCGTTAGCACCGAGTGGTACTAACAAGCGATCCCAGACTCCTTGTCAGGCCGTCAGGTACTTGTATCAAAGGTGAGTATTTGATGGTTCCTGCAAACTTGCTTGGTTGTTAAGGCACCGGGGGCCCCGAATCAATAAAAGCAGCCTTGTCACCTAGCTTTCTTGAGTTTTTGGCACGATTGGTGAGCTCCCATTGGTTGCCAGCCTCACAAATAAGGGATTCAGGATTATAGCCAAAAGAAAAAGACTTGGTCAACGACTCAACCTTTTCGTTTGACCGATGGCACTCGGAGTGTAAGGGGGGCCAAGCGACCGAGGAACGGAGAGCTTTGTGGGAATTTCTTGGCCCTGACAATCATGCACTGTCGTGGAAAGATCAGAAGATCAGAATCGCTTGCACAGTACGGCAAATCCTCAAGAGTCATGAGACATCGTGAAACTTGTGCCTGCACAGTTGCAACGTTTCGGACACAACAAGTGCATTGAAAGAAAAAAAAAGGAAGGAGGACGATGGCCACAAACCGCAGTCACATACAAGCCCTGTGACACGAGCGCCCTCGCCAACAGTCACCCTGGGAGTTGGGGATGGACGTTATGAAAAGGCTGTTATGTGGCGTTCCTCATGGTCGCCGCGCGCATCAGCGCCCTTTATGAAGGAATATCATAATCCCTGCTTCTAATTGCTAATAATGCAGTACGGTAACTTCAGTCGTTCGTCATGGATAGTCACAGGATGTCACACTTGAAGTATTCAGACTCCGACGGTCGACAATAGGCACTAGCAAGTTGTAAGCGCGAGGAACTATGGTACAGATGCGTAAATATCTGCATCTACAGCGTGAGCACTTGCAATGGCTCGGCATCTGCCCGGCAGGTTGAATAAACTTTAGAGGCAGCTCAAACTCAGCTGCGGCATGATTCGGCAGGTGACACCAGCGTGACGATTCAGCGTGACAACTCACCTTTTGCTATCTCGCTCATTTCTGCTCCGAATTTGCTCGTTCGAGCTCGGAAAGCATTAGAATTGATTATAGATGTATGAAGGAGTGTGGACCCCGAAAGTGATCGTAGAATCATGGCTTTTCGGAAAGTGACGAATCAAGGCGACTGACGAAGTCACCGTACGCGATAGTAAGTAACTCCATCATGAATGAGTCGGAGGCCTGCCGACTTATAAATACGTCCCTCATCTTTGCATAGGCGGAGTCTTCTTATCCCTGTCTACCAACCTCGCGATTGCTTTGTGACTGGTACACATCCTTCAAAACACCATGTCTTCCGATACGCTACAGTCTGTGATGGTTGCCATTCAGCAGAGTGATTACCTGTCTGGTATGCTCATCCTCACTTGTGAGACAATCCACAACCCTATAATATTGCAGTTGCTCTCGTTGCTGCCGTCGGATACGATTATGGTGAGGTTAGGTTTTGTTCCAATACGACGTACTATTGACTTCTACATTCTCAGTCCTTACATTCTCAAGTGAGGTATGACGCCACATGCAGCCCACAACTATGTGTTAAGTATGCCACACTGATATACCGTGTAGATAGAACACATTTGGGTCAGCATACTCGGACAACCTCCATTTTCAAGGTGACATGTTTCTGATAATACAATAGAGCAAACCTTGGACATGGGTGTCAACGCTATATATTCCTGTGTGTATCCAAGTCGGATTTACCATGGCATTGCTACGGCCTCCAGCAAACTAAGCATTGTTACAGGTTCGATATCTCGGTCTTTTCAATCTCATGTAAGTCCATAATTGTTGTTATACATAAGCTGAATGCTAACTAGAGATGGTTCATCAGGGTCTCTGCCCTCTGTATGTCTGCATTTAAATGTAAAATTAATTAAAATGTGACCCCGCCCCAAGTGGGAACTACCCTCCTACCTGGCCCTGCAAAGGTAATTCTCCTCTGCGCTGGTGACCGACAAGAATACTAAATGTGTGCCCATAGACGTACGTATTTGATCTACCCTTATTGACAAGGCTTCCCCACGCGACTAATACCTGTTGAATAGCTGTGAGTACATACACCAAGCTTTCTTGTCTACTCTCTTCACGGATGCTTCCAAGGTCAAATAATCGGTATCATCAATGCATGGACATTCCTTCTTTTCTATGCGGCAGCCGATTGTGAGTTGCTGGGTAGCTTTGTCTTAGAAAGAGTAAACTCTGATGGTGACCGTAGTCGTTATGATTCTCCGCATATGGGCAATGTATAATCGATCGAGGGTCATCATTGGCAGTCTCCTGGCGCTGTATTTTGTGGTAATCATTGGCACCACCCTCGATGTTATCGTCAACAGCATTCCGAAGAATCTGCCAGGTATGTGGTGCTAATAAACGGTATACTTCACTAACCAATTGCATCACCAATGTTGACTATCGTACAGCGGGAGTTATTCAGATACTGGATTTTTCATTTTGCACACTCGTATCTGCCGTGCCCAGGTGGACAGACGTGGCTATCATTCTGCAGATCACGCAAGGTGGAACATTATGCCTACTTGGCATTGTCCAGGTAGCGAGACAATCACTTCAAATGTACCGTACCACGAAGGCATGGCAAATCAATCGGTATATGGCTCTGCTTGTCAGACAGGGCATGCTATCCTTCCTTGCGTACGTCCTAGTCTCCTCCTTCCCATCCGCGCTACCATTCAAGCCCGCAAACAAACCCATCACTGACTGAGCTAACGGTAACCCTATACCATAGCATCTTTCTGTTTAACATCGTCAATGTGTTGTACCTCTTTGGAAAGGCCCCAACAGGAGGATGGCAACTGCTGCTGCTGGTCGCGTTGGAATATGTGCCCATTTACACACTAACCCCTCGATTCATCCTGAGCATGCGGGAGATGTATGCGCGCAATACTCAAAAGCCTGAAGGAATCGACACCGCGTTCGGCTTGTCGTTATCTGGGACGACGATGGAATTTGCAGCTGCTGGGCCGGACAGATGCTCGGAAGACATTGAAGAGATACCGAGGGAGGTTGAGGCGACGAAGGATGTGTAGGTGGACCTGAGACAGCCTGGGACGGTACTTTCGACTGCAATGAGCTTCTGTACGGTTTATATGGTCTCTCGCCATAAACGCGTTTGAGTAGGAATAATATTGGGTAAAGAATCAGGATGACTTGGACTCTCTGGATACGAGCTGAGTGGCAAGCGTTTCGTGGGTAGTGTATTGAACAGTAAACGGACCATGCCAGCCTGAGCTGATACCACTGTAACGTAGTGGCGGCGTTTCTCTCAAAGTTTGCGAATTTACGATCCTAAAACACGACGGTGTCTTGGAGGTCACTTCGTGACATAGTTACCTTGCTAGCAAGGTGTCTTGTTTGCCTTTAATTCCGTGGGAGACTTGCCACTTTTTCACCCCACGTGATCAATTCGTTCACGTGATTTTCATGCCAACTAGTAGCAAGTGCTACACAGCGCAATCCCGTCGTCGTCGCTCTCGTCTCGTGCTGACGAAACTCGGACTACCCCCAAAAAACGGCAATTCAATTAAACCTGTAGGACTGCCCGAGAAACCGTGTGACAGTAGTCGTAACGAATCTAATGAGTACCAGACATTGGAAATTTTAGTACAATCAGTTCCGTACTGTTAATTGTGTAAACGCAGGAGTTCCGTTATCGCATCCGTTATAACCTGCTCGCCAGCGATTGTTGTCAACAGACCCACGCTCTCCATTCCCTGGAGCGATTGCCTATATTCATTGATCATCCCGCGAGACTCTGAATCACTTTCCGTCCAAGAAACCTGAAACCCAGGCCGAATCGTGCGGTTGATTTCCGCTGACAAACGTTCACGTTAGCTTACTTCAAATTCAAAAGCAGAAGCTAATGAGAGACTTACCCACTTCTCGGGAGATGTCGTGGAACGTTCCACGTGGAACTTCGCCGAGAATAAGAATGGACGTACGGAAACTCAAAGGTGCATTCCGTGTTTCGACTACCATACGAATTTAACAGGTGACAAGATCGCGATACCGAAGGAAGACACACGCAGCAAAAAGAACAGTGTAGCTGACATGATGAACGCAAAAGAGGATACACGGTAACAATGAGTGTCAAATAGGAGATTGTGACATCATTTATTCGCCTTTCCTTTCGCCTGTGTTTGCTCCCAAGTTTGTCTACTAAGTAAGTCCAATTGATTTAGTCTTTCGTCTTCCACTAACAAATCCTCGGTATGGTGTTGCTTGAAAAAACGGTCTTCAAAATCGCGCAACAATCTGACTGTATCTCGTCCAACGCTGCGAGACAATGCGACGTAAAGGTTGAAGAGACTCAAACCTCCTGTTGGCGGTGTCGCGAGGTCCACGATAGCGGCAGGGATTGTTTGTCCTTGTGATCGATAGTCTGTGCACGCGTATGCAGGTACAACCGGCAATTGTGTTCGCTTTACGGAGAACTTGGAGTCTTCGCCATGTACTTTGACGTTAAATTGGAATGTCGCTGTGACGGGTTCGATTGGCACTACTCCGCTCTCCAATCCATGTAGGTGTAAACCTCGGGTGTGTCGTAATTTTACGAGAATGTAGAGGGGAGGTTCCTGGACATGCCGCACTCCTTCGTCATCCAGCGTAGTTTGCATACCAGGACCCAGTACGATTTGGACAATAGTTGCTCTCGTTCCATTGGCAATATCGTTGTCAGTGTCAAGATTTGCGGTGACAAGAACTTGCATTCCCTCCGCGACGTATGCCGTATCGGGAAGTGCTCCTTGCCGTTTTGCTGCCTTCAATCGAGTATATTGTTCTATCACTTTGCGTTCGTTATATGTTGGAAGTCTACCGTCTACCTCGTCCCGAGCGTGAACGGTGATTAACACAGTTCTTGTGTTTGTGCAGTGCTTGCGCACAGACGCTTCATTCCATTCGAAACGCACACCATGACGAGGGGTAATCAATGTACTGTCATTCCAAGGTGCTGTGTTGCCATCGTTGTCAGTTGCTATCGATACTTACTATAGTGTAAGACGTACGTTCCATCAAATCGATGGCGGGGCAATTATCACTGCCTAGCACTAATCCGCGAAGCATTTCTAGGTCATCGGGCTGTACTTCGCCTATGCGTAGGTGCTGCAAAAATCGGTGCCAGCGCAGATCACGGACGCGCATTTGTTCCTTCAACATGACTACCATTAGGAACTCTTCGTAGATTGTACGACCAATTTGTACTTGCTCGTCGTCCCGTTCACTGTTGGAAGGTGTATACAACGTTTGACGAGGAGAGCAAGCCACAGGTGGAAACTGATGATGATCACCAGACAAGATAACTGACAAACCTCCGAATGAATGATGCGCTCGGAATCCGTCACCTCCTGTCTTCGCTATGGTGATATTAGCGGCGAGTCGTGCGAGAAAAGTTTTCGAAATCATTGAAAACTCGTCGATTATGATGTAGCGTATGGACTTCCAGAGACACTGCAACTTCCTTTTTGTCGCTGACCCGATCTTGTGGTTTCGTCGTGAAATCATCGCTGCCGCATGACAAGTTTTGCCTGCAATCACAGAAGCTGCTATTCCCGTATACGCCATTTTCATCAACCATTGTCGTATACCGAGGTTCTCCAAGTGTTGTGTGAACGACTGAATGACTTTTGATTTGCCTGTGCCGCCCTCGCCTGTGATGATTAGTCGTAATGGTGATACATCTTCTCCAGCGAGAGTGCGTGAGACATGCCACGTCATAATGTCGTATGCTCGTCGTTGATCGATATTTAGCATTTCCGTGGCCACCGGTGCTAGGCCCTCTTCAGCCTGAAAGAAGTGTTCAACCGTCGGTTCACCGTCGTCACTCACGTTGGCAGTCATGTTCGTCACATGCGCTCCATCAGCAACTGCTTCGTGCCATTCCATCTGTTGTCTCTCTCGTGCTTCTCGCTCCATATCAGCCTTCCATCGCGCCAATTTTATAGGATCTTGTGCGTCTGCCACTCGAGGTAAGTTTTCCGTTGCTCCATAAAGTGAGTCCCACGCTGAAAACAGCTTTGCTTGTCGTGCGCTCTCCACCGCACAAATCCCGTGTAACTGTTCCTTGCTAATGATGTTGCTTTCCGATAGATCTTCTTCCGCATCTCCCTCCACGTCGTTCATCATAAATCGTTGTTCATGGGTTTCTGATCGTGCATGTCCTTCAACATCATTGTGCCTCTCTGATTCTTCTACCACCAACTGCTCTGATTCACTTTGTTTGTCTTCTGCAGCTTGTGCACATTGATAAAAATATTGGATGTTGCTCAGTACGTCTCGTTCTGCTTTTGTCATTTGTACTTCGAAGCGATGAAATGCTGTGGCCCAGGTTTCGTTTACATCTTTAAGATCTGTTGCCACATTACGCCATGGTTTAAACAGCATGAGCATACATGCGCAATAAAAATCGTGGCGTTCCGGTTTATCTGCACGAGGAAACCATGGTCCAACGAAATTTGGCAAGTTATTGTGTCCTGTCTGACGGACGACGCGCACGCGTGTCGCCGAAAAAGGATGTCCTTCGCGGTAACATACTCGTTCAAATGGTGGCCGGCCACGTTGCCGAGACGCATGGGAGGAAGAAGTCTTTGTTACTTTCTCCTTTCGATCCTCGTAGGTATCTGCAAAGTAATGCAATACGTTCTGCTGCTCCAATGCTTGTCCTCGCTCGCTATAATCAACGACCTGGTTGTGTACGTGAACTTTGCTATTGCCAGCTACGTTCAAGGTGATTGTATCATGTTCACCCATCTCTATGGGTCGTGCTGTGGTTCCCATTACTTCATTTCCATTCTAATATGGCGTCGATGTCAGTTTCTACATTCTATTTGCCGAGTCACTCACCTGTCTGTTCTCTGCAGCTACAACAGACAGTGTTGGATGCTTTAGCAACAGTTCTCGCACGAACGCTTGCCAATAAACGTTGGAATATCGATGTGATCGAAAAGTATCTCCCCAACCCATCAAATATGAGATGACCATAGGTGCAGCGAGCTCCTGTTCGTGGTGAACTGCTTGAACCACACGGAAGAGGAGGAGTCGTTGTCGATCACGGACTTCATCAACATAGCCTTTCTCTCGTTCACGTTCAGCATCATATTCGAAGCCTTTCGCCATGATTGCGGACAAATTGAACGAACGACCCTGCTTCTTTGTCTGATACATCGTCGCATAAAACGTAACGTTGCGCGTGTCGGCGCCATTCGTCAGTAACTTGCAGTCGTTGTTGCATCGCATGTTCACAGAAACACCTCGAATCCACGTGTTAAGATACTCATATCTTCTTTTTACACACCAGCTCCCATTTTCTTCCACTGCGTAGTCAACAGCAGTTGCAAATGGTGCACGACGTTTGCACCGAAGTTCACCATTGGGTCCGGGAACGAGACAACGCCTATATTCACATGTGTGAACCTGCTTTGCGCGTGCAACTCGACGTTCCACATCTTTTATTGCTGCTTCGTATTCTTCGTCACCCAGTGCCAGATTAGGAGGACGTGACCATGCTATTTCAACTTCGTTCTGCATCTTCTTCAAGTCGTCTCGCGTTTCCACGCCTACTAAATCTCCACCGAGATTGGCAACCAAAAAGTCCTTCATGATCAAACGGAAACGCTCCGTTCGCAACAGTTCCTCCATTTCAGTGCTTGAGGGTGCACCAACCAGGTAAATGAGCATGTGCAGATGTAGAGTTCCCCGACCTTGTGACTCGACGGACCCAAAGTATGCCGACACTCGCCCAAAAACTCCTATTGTGCTTTCAATAGCGCTCCGACCTACATGAACGCCAAACAGACACTCCAGTATAGTCCGTATAACGAAATGAAAAAATTTTGCTGAAGCGTAAGGATCGCGTGCGACATTTGCCGCTCGACGCTGTTTGTCAGGGGTGAACGTTTCTGCAAGATTGTCCATGTCAATGTGTTCACCACAGAAAATCTGCACTATTGGATCATGCAAATCACAAGGATTAATGGTGATCCACAAAGTCGGGGGCTGTAAAAAAATAGCAGTCGACCAGATTTGAGTCCGTAATTGCTTGCGTGCATAGTCAGAGCCCTGAACACGACCGGCAGTCACAAACATGTGTTTCCGAAGACTTTGCACAGCCGGATTTGATACCGTCACTTGCCGTTCTTCTTCGTGTGCAGCTGTGCGCAACATCTCTGGCGACAACGTAGTGAGCAAATTGCGATCACGTTCGAAATCTTTTCGCTGCATTTGTAAGCGAGCTGAAGATAACGCTTGACGACGTTGTTGAATACCGAAAACAAGGAAGGGAAATGTCTCGTGCACACGAAATCGACGATCGTGGTAACGCAGCGCCCACCGAATATGATCCGTGAAATCTAAACCAACGTGGTTTAACGACTCCAGTCCTCCGGTTCCATATGGAAAAAGGCAAGGGAATGCTCTGAGGAACAGATTTTCTTCATCACTCGATCCTTTCCGATGGAAATCTACAACTGGACGCGCATTGTGACGCACACCATACAACCCCTCCGATTCGAGAGAAGTGGTCGTATCACAGGAGGCAACATTTTGTGTCGTGTTTTGTATTCCCCAAGTCATGAGCTCCGTAGTGGATAGGTTCGTTAAGTCTGTGTCGGAACAACCTGACACTTGCAAAGGGATCACGTCCGCTGCCGATTCATCTGACCATGTCATGTCACTAAATAACTTTCAATGTTAGATCAACTGTGTACTTACCATTCATCCTCTCTTCCATCAATGTCTCTTCTGTCGGCACGTATCCTGACTCTTCTTCGTCTATTACCCCATCATCTTCAGATCGCCTAACCACCGCACTAAGTTCTTGTGGCATATCATCTTCTGGTAACATCTCCAATCGACTGTCGTTTACTTCTATTTCTCCATAGAACTTGGGGTTGTTTTCTTTCAACCAAAGCAATGCACGGCGCACGACTGAACGTCTGACATGGAAAGTGGATCGTAATCTGTCCATCGACAACTTCCCATGTCCGATGAATGTAATGGAAATTAAGGAGGCGAGAACCGAGGGAGGGCGTGGCATGAGGCGACCTTCTACCATGTTTGTCATGGCTTCGATGTTTAAACCGTAAGAACTGACAGTGCCTCGCATCGCTTTTTGTAAATGATCCAGGGATCGGATCCCGCCGCTTTTTTTGGGAAAAAGTTTGAAGACGTATACTCGTGGATAAACCAAACCAATGAGCATTTGCTCTGGAAGAGTTAACATTGAAAGTTGCCAAGGAACGTCTCCAATCCATGTGCCATTAGCCACAGCGATTGAGGGTGCTTTGTCATCTTTCGTATTCTGCAATGAGGAAAGACACGTGCTACAGACATTCACCAATGTTCTGTTGCCTTCGAAAAACACTCCTGCTTGCTCTAGCAAAATTCCATTCGTGAGATGATGACCAGGATGGGGAACGCGAGGACGTAGCCGTTCTTGATGGGGAATGTCCTTTAGCTCCTGGATGCAAATTGACTCGTCCAATGGGCCACACTCCCGAGCGCACACCCCGCAAACACTACTGCGCAATGCCTCCGCTGTCGTCGCATTATAAAACGTAGCGTAGCAGTGACGCAGTTCGTCTGAGGATGGAATTCGCATGTAATCTTCTGTTGTATCGCTCTCCATGTTTCGTCGTCTAACTTGTCGATGACCTTCATCTTCCAATCCTTTTTTCTTTCGCTTCTCTCTGACGATTTGTCCTTCATCAATTTTTGGGAGTTCCAATTTTCCCATCAATCTGTCAATATCATAATGTGTATTCACTGCTATGTTTTCTGACGCTCACCTATCCTTCATCCCTGGGTCAGCACATGTAACGACATGTTTGATGAGCCTGCTTTTCTTTCTTCGATCCGCTCGCGTCAATGGAACCTGATCACCAACTATTTCTTGAATCTCATCTCGAGTTAATCTTGATAGCAAAGTCTCGAAATCGGTAGACAACTCTCGCTGTTGAGGGAAATTTTTCTCTTCCTCATCAACGGTACTCTCCATGTCATGCTCCATCACTGAAGTTTTTAAGCATGACAATTGCTTGAGTCTAATAATACGTGATGTTAATTATTATATTCGTCACCATTCACAACTCACCGAGTAACCATCTCTTCCTCACCGCTCATAACCACTCGACGAACCATCAGCAATTTACTTGCACGTTCCTCTTTTGTGAACCGTAATCGTCCACCCACCACTGTGCGGATCTGAATGCATGTTAATCGCAAAATTTGAGAAACTGCCAGGTCGTCCACAGAATTATTGAAAGCCATGGATGCGCACGAGCTCTTAGCTGCCAGTTGCAGTTCGTTGCTCGACATCGCCACTGCCTCTCTGTCAGCAACCCATTTCTTTTTCGGAAGTTGGAGCATGATCGATCAGTCACTCCTCATCCTCCGTCTTCATATCGCGCTCATCTCATCGTTGCGGGTCTCGTTTTCGCGCCGTTCGTATTTCGTTACTTATAGCCTTCGGCGAGTTTGGGGATTATTGTGTTTTCCCTAATAAAATTTGGGCTTCGTGTGGTACCGTGCCACACGAAGCTCGTATCTACCTATTCACCCTTTATCCTTCGGGTGCTGAGGGCAATTAGCGTCAAATCTTTATTTTCATAGATTTTGTCTCCACGATCAACCACATACATCTCCGCTCGATCACAATTTACTCCACCAAATCCACTAATTGAAAGTAGCATGGTACACAAGGGTATATAACCAGAGATAAGGCTCGACAACGCAAGCTTTCCGTCACCATACTACCAACCATGACTTCCGCAGAACAACTGCGATCAAACCTTCTACAATCTTCTACTTATCTTGGAGATCCTCAACTACGTAACAACATACAGTGGACTCGAGAAGGTCGCAAAGCTTCACTCACAATTTCCCGCTCATCAAACTCAGAAGTTGGACCTGCCATATGTTCGGTTGTTGTCAAACTAGGCGACACCGGCTTTTGGCTCACAAGGCAAGTGTGAGTGACTTAGCTACTGCAGTAACTAACTGTATGTAGTGATGCATCATGGACGAAACCTACTCAAGCTGCAGCCACTTTCGCTGACGCTAAAGCATCCTGCACTGGTGTCAGACCATCGGACAGTACATTTGCTACTGACTTCTCCACTGTGGTCGAAAACGTGCAGGCACTCTCTCAAAACATTGCTGTGCGTGATCGAATCTCCCGCGGTTTCTTCACTTCTGCCGATGGTGACGCCACTGAACTGAAATTTCGCCACGTCTTGTTTGAGGTTTGTACACCACTTTATCTCTTTTGTACAACACAACTAAATACTGTGCAGTCGAGAAACCCGGCAGAGGAGTACGCGAGTGATGACCCCATCCTCACATGGCCCACTCATTCTCCAGTGGCGGCAGAGGCATTGCAACAAATCGTTCAAACTCGTTCACACAGTGTTTGCCCCCTTCATGCGTACGACACTATGGGTAATCTCATTCCACCACATATGTATCGTGCTCGACTCCGCAACGCCATTGTCCGTCTCCACTTCACGCTTACCCACATGTCATTCAACAAATACAACAATTTCACAGCCGACATCCATTCCATTCGTGTTCTACATCCCCCAACCACAGTCTCATTAGCTAAACGAAAACCCGCCACTTCTTTCGAGGATCCGCTGGATGAATGTGATGCAAAGCGCCCGAATACAGCCAAATAGTCACCGGTTTCACACAACTAAAAGTATTTCGTTATTCGCATTTCTGCTGTTTCTTCTCATTACTCAGACTCTCCTATCAATTTCGGTTTGTTGTTTATTGTCAAATGTCAGTTGGTTTTTTTATCGAAAGGTATTCAGCCCTTTCTTTTTTTCTCCAACTGGTGTTTTGTGCTAGTGTACACATTGTTGCCTGAATGTAATTGCTCGATAGTGCTAATTCAAGCATCCTTCTGCATATCACGTCACTGTGCTTGCCACCTCCTATGTGTGCTTCAACGATGACTACCATGGAGATATTCTACATGTTGGGTGCGTCAACCATATCACTCTGGGCCAAGTGTTCTTGCTCACTCATTTAAAAGTCGAACACCATCACGCTGGCGTTCGTTGCTCAATTCTACTCGTTACCAACTTGCCTCTCAATGACATTCACGCGTTAAACGATGAACGTGGTACATCGTACATGACTCAGCAAAGAACGCGTCACTCACTTATCACTAAGACGTTTTTGTGCAACAACTACCTCCTACTTTTCAACTTTTCACAGCTTTAAATGAGCACAACATTCGACGAACAATCCGTCGCATGTTCGTAACTAATTTTATCACTCTGGAAAGCAAGTAAGTATATAAATCAATCACACAAACGTCACCATTATACATTTGTTTAACAGCAACGAACGTTTCCTTCTCCTTAATCTGTCGTCAACGAATCTATACTTCCACACATTGTCTGAATGGCTTCAAATGATGCAACGAACGCATGAAGAAATGGAGTAGTAAGAAAAAATGAGGACAACAAGAGCGTTTCTATTATCTATCTAACATAACGTACAGAAAAAACACATAGGCACAAATCGTCACGTCGTCTTGCAAAAGTACCACGTTACAATCACCACCCACCATCATACCCGCTATCAAATATCGCATCCACCATCTGCAGCGTTGCACTAGTACTGAATGACATCGACAAGAAGTGACGACATTAAGTACCGCCACCCCCTGTAACCATGAAACGCTTCTCAATTCCCACCACAACTGTCTCCTTTCTATGACCACACTCACTGAAATGCCCGCACACGAAACATGTATCATTAGCTGTATTGTACACCGCCTTGTCAACTTGCACGACTCTCACTGTATGTTGACAGTTTACGAGCCTTTGCAAGGGCATGAAGAGCTACTGACACTTGACGTCTACCTGACACCCCACGCGATAATGCATCTCACAGAGGAGAGCCCTGCAGATGCCACCAGTACCCCACGATGCATCGTACAGCTCCAAAATGAACGCGAAATCTACTACTTCGCACTGCTGTTGTGCAATTTTTATTTGTGCAACGAAATAATCATCGACACTCATCATGAAGACGCAGTCTACCCTGATCTACCATGTTTACACCAACAACTTTCTCTGCAAGACATCCAACAATTCGTCGTATCCGATATCTGTGCTCAATTTGAGTAGTTTGGTATGTCACAGCGTTGAAAAGTAATGACGTCATCTCTGCTACCTTGTCTATTGTATACATGAACGTAACAAAGCAACGTGACTATAGCAATGCAACGACTCACTCATATTTTCAACCAATTCATGTTATATATATCGATGAACTCGTATGTTCCCAGTCACAGTTGCGCCCAACAAGCAAGGTACAAAGGCCGCCGCAGGCGGCATTTCCCGAGTGTAATAATAACCATTAACCATTACAACTTTCATTCCGACTACATCGCAGCGTCGCGCTTTCGGAGCAAACTAGCAAGGGGCGGGGAAGTGGTTGGATTTGATTTAGTCAGTGTCCTATCTGCATGCCTCCCAAGTGCATCATGCGTTCGTGTCTTTCGGACTGGCTTTTTTACGGAGGTGCATTGTGAATAATGCCTACATGTAGAGGCTGTCGACGAACACGATTCGGCAGCCTGAGAACAGCTCTTGATTAATCAAACATTCAAGTAGGGAACGGGACCTGGGGATCAATAAAGCTGCCATGAACGGTGGGTCGCATGACTCGCACCAGATCTTCTGATTTACTATGAGGGAATTAACTTGCAATCCTGCTCAGATGTTTTATTTGGCCTGCACAGGGGCTAGAGTAGCCTATGGGGGATCGTATGAACAAGACGAAATACCGCAAAGCAAAGAGCAGAGCCCGATGTCTAGTAGACATCTCTGCGGTTTTTTCCCTATCCTCACTGCCAGTGATTGACGTCCATGTTTCAACTACAGATTCTGGGAACTTGCGATACGGAACGCGAGCAAGCGGTCCATCACGACCTTCGATGAATATCTTGCGGCTGTCCTGCAGCAAGCCATCGACAGAAGTGAAGGATATTATATCGACATCCGACGCGACACACTTGCGGTGAAACCTGCGTTTACGCTGTTAGAACTGGGTCTCGATATCTCTGTTGAGATTATGTCGCACCCGGCGATTCAAGAGATGGCAATGGCATCCGTCGACATGGTTGGTATTGACAATGTCAGTAATATCAGTGATTGAAGAGCATTGTGCACGAGACTCACATGATCATCTTGAAGGACATCGCATCCTACTATGTCGAACAATCCCGTGGAGATGATAGCCACAACATTGTAACGATCGTGATGATTATGCTCGGTACAGATGTGAATGGCATTAGTCCATTTACGAGATAACAAGATGGGAGGTTGCCTGCGATGAAATACTCGTCGAGCGGAGACTTGCCAGTTGTTACAGCTTATGTGCTACTCTTGGGGCACGGCTGCATCTCTGATCCACACCTCGACTGCATTGCGCGAGCAATAAAAATCCCCCCAC
>JBBPJQ010000910.1:0-15179 GCA_038088795.1 Boletus rex-veris
GGAACTTTAACTTGCCTGCTACGCCGCCGGTCGACTTTCACAAGTTCTTTGGTGGGGAGAATATCATGCAGCAGGATCTGGTCGTTTGGGTCAACGTCGGGATGCACCACCTGGTTAGATCTCACTGTCATGATGTTTCGATGACAGACCCCTTCTGACTGGACGATTTCGTAGCCACAATCTGAGGATGTGCCTAATGCGCGGACAAACATCGCTGCTTCGAGTTACGTCCGAGACAGGTTGCTTGATATTTTCTGACCGAATTTACAGCTTTTTTATCATCCCACTGAACTACTTTGACTACGATGTCTCTATCGACTCCACCAGTGCCATTCTCCTCCAAGCGCCTTCCAAGGAGGGTGAACCATTTTCTGTGGACTATGGGAGCGTCCGAGTTGCATCATTGGATCAAGTTTGGGTTGTGATTGGGTGAGTCAACGCGACCGCCGAACTGGGGATGCAGTGCAGGGTCTTTTTTCTCGGTCGACATGGACAAGGTCACCGTGCGTTCAATTTCGTTGTTCTCAGCTGGGTCGATCTTGACCTTGTCTCGAGATAACGTGGGCGAGGCAAAGCATGGTACCAAGGTGGGCCGTTGAACGAGTGGTGCTCGTTTATTTGGACGCGAGGTTGACGTTGGCATACCGCGGTGGGGTTGCTATGTTAGGCATGGTCCGAGTGAGTGGTGTTTTCCGAGAGTAAGGTCGATCGTTTGTTTTTATTGATCATCGGACTAGGTATTTGGCAAAGTTGAATGGAGCTGATGACATCACCTGGGGACATGCGTCATTGATGTGATGTTGCACTGTGCGATGTCCCCTTGCAACCCGATGATCTGATCGACACATCATTTCATAACTGGTCTACAACTCACTCCATTGGGCGAACAGCAGGCGCGGGAGGCCCGTGCTGCCTAGAAAATGGAACGCCTCTTTGGGGTTCCTCTCGCGGGGAAGCCGTATACCAGACCTCTGACGCACGCGATACGGACCCATCAAGTAACGTTTGCCCATACCTCATTCCCCTCGGGTCTCAAGACAATCATCCTCGAGGTGAATGCTTTGTCTAGTTAGTTTGGTATATGCGTCGTGCTCATACACGTGTCAGGCCGCACAGGATATGTGCGAACACAACGGTGTTCATACCTGTGACAAGCGACGGACGCGCTCGGGCATACAAGCTGCATTCCCAGAATACTGCCTTGAGGAGGGGTTCACGGAAAACGAACAACTCTGGAAGGCAAATTATCGAGAGACGTACGAGGACATTGGTGTTCAGGCGAGATGTGTGTTAGATGGGACATTTCAGAACGATAGAGACCGATGTGAGTCGTCTTTTTCCCTTTTTCTCAATGCGCTGAGAGTGAGACTGACTCGCGGCCTGTAAGTCGATTCAAACCCCGCCTTTTCTCAGGGAACCCCCAGCCCCGCCGCGTTGCCAGCTGCGCATGACCAACACACCCCCCCATGCCCTTTTTCTTCACTGTGTCATGGCTGTGGGCTGTGGCGCGGTCTCCCACTGGACACGCCCGTTAGTGGTTGAGAGTACCCCACAAACTGCTTGCCCGCACAGCGGCTAACCGCTCGCCCCCCCTCCCCTTTTTTTTCGCCCCGCCTTTTTCGTGCGAGCGCTGGTCCCTCTGTGCGTCGTTCTCATGTTTCATGCCCCGCTTAGTTGATCAGAGCCGCAGGTTCACGCTGATGATTGGAATCGGTGACTATGCCACGTACCGGGGTCACTCCCGGTTTACCAATTGATCCATCCCGCAGTACGGCATACAGACCTCCGGCGCTTCTAAACCTCATCCTCAACGCGTAAGGCAGGAGCCAGAGGAGGGTGAGAAATCCCGATCCAAGGAACTTCGTAGCGGGGTCCTCAGTGATGATTGTATGGCTATAGTCAACCGCAGATGTCCCAGTCGAGCTGAAAGACGCAACGAACCACGGCCACAGCGCTCTCTCGCGTTACCTGAAGCATGGAGAAAGGCGAGACCTGGAGCATTCTGTTGCAGAGTTTGAGCGGGTGCCCAATGCTTGTGGACTGAACCGCCCTCGGCGTGCGGCCGCTCAGTCGAACCTCGCGATGGTTAAATCCATCCTCTGTCAGGTTCACGACACGAATGCTTCCCTCGAGATCCCCATTGACCCGCACTGCAATGCACTTGCCACCCGGCATGCTGACCGTCCATCCGCGCTGATTCAGTTGGCCGCAGTGCATCTGGCACAATTCCAGAAACAGGGGGGCGAAGTGGATGGGGCACAGATTGAGGCATTGCTGCACGAGACGATGTGGCTCAGTGGCGCCGACAGTCATGAAAAGCAAGACGTGGGTCTCATGCTGCAACTGTGTGCCGACCATGGAGTTGGTCCTGGTTATGCAGGTGTCCAACCGTCAGTGGACTCGGGTTCAGGGACGCGGTTAACGGAGGGGGACGCATGGGGCTCAGGTGTGCAGCTGTTGAAGCAGTTAGAACGACACGGGGATCTAGCCGACCTTCAACGAGCAATCGCACATTTACAGGCATCGGTCAGATCGGTTTCGGTTTGGGATGACCGGTTTGGGATGACCGGTGCTGCGCAGGGCCGTGGAATCTTGGTACCACGCTGTGGAGCTGAGCGATCTTGAGGATGTCATTTCGACACCCAGGGATGCTGTTGCCCTCACCCCTCGTGGTCACCCCACCAAGCCAGGATGTCTGAACAACCTCGGTCTCTCCTTCCTCACTCGCTTAGAGCGCCTCGGGGAGCTGAGCAATCTCGAGGATGCCATTTCGACACCCAGGGGTGCCAATGTCCTTACGCCCTGTGGTCACCCCGACAGGCCCAGTCGTCTGACCAACCTTGGTCTCTCCTTCATCACTCGTTTCGAGCGCCTCGGGGAGTTGAGCGATCTGGAGGGTGCTATTTCGACACCCAGGGGTGCCATCGTCCTCACCCCCTCACGGCCACCCTCTCAAGCCGACTTGTCTGAATAACCTCGGTCTCTCCTTCCTTAGTCGTTTCGAGCGCCTCGGGGAGCTGAGCAATCTCGAGGATGCCATTTCGACATTCAGCGATGCTGTTGTCTTCACACCCCATGGTCGCCCTGACATACCGAGTCCTCTGGTGGACGCCGCACGGCCAATCGTGACCCGGTTTGTTGTCTTCTCCACACCACGTCCACTCTCAAAGTACACGATGGGTCACTTGATGACGCTGGAGACGTATGTGATCATGATGCCCTCCAAACCTAGCGCAGTATCACTAACATTTGCCGCAGTTGGTGACGTTTTGGGTTTGAGCGGACGGGTCGTTTAGCCGATACTCCGCAGTTCCCTTAATCAATGGGCCCTGGATTTCCAGGTAAGAAGATGATCATGTCATTGTGTGTGCTTCTCATTCATTACATGCATCAGGGAACGAATCGTTGAGAGCATTGCCATAACTAAACAGCGAGCGACCCTAGAGCGGGTGGGCCAGAGCTAGAGATCACGTGCTCAGACGAAGTAGGAGTCAGGGGTGCTATGATCACTCCCTGGAGGGTTCATGGTCTTTACATTCGGCGTAGAAATGGCCCGTAAGGCCGGGCAACAGGTTATCATTCTATTCGAATCAGGAAGGCACGACGACGCCGTTTTGCGTGTAAGTGACTTGATCAATTTAGTGGATGATCACTCGCTTCACATAGCTGTCCGGGTACGTAGTGCACACCGAACGCACCGCCGTCTGCTCCGTTCACTGCCGCGATGGACGAGTATACGCGAGCGTTGCGCTTGGCTGTTCGTCTGAAGTAGCCATTCCATGCGTTGCTGCTCCAGCAACAACCCCACAGAGAGTTCAAGCGAGTTGCCACTGAGCACGAGATCGTCGTTCCCGGAGTCAAATGACTGGACAACTTTGCTAGGGATATGCGTGCTGAGGTCGTACCTCCCTAGCCGTCTGTTATGTACGTCCTCACTGCCCAAAGCTACATCCCTCAGGCTTCCGATCCCAAGGAGTTTTGCAACCGATATTCCACACACGTTACATAGGCACCGAGAACTCTACTGCAGAGACACGGCTGCGCCAACCCGGCGTCCAGGCCATTTCCAGTTCGGAGGCAAGGCTGAGGACCTGAATGTGCTTACGCAGGAGAAGGATCTATCGAACCTGCTCTATGAGGACGCGCGAGCAGGTTATAACGGTTACCGAGACTATCTCCAAGTTGACTAGATATCTGGCATTGCAATTTTTTTCTTGATCTGACTGCTGATATATATCTTGATTTAATTCCATGATGTAGTGGCATACATCTACGATGTACCTATCATGTGTTCTAGTTAGTATTCACTCCCGCCATTGAATACGCACCACTGATCTGACTGTATCGCCGTGCATATATTACTTGATTCTCAGGTTTGGAGGTGTTACACATGCTTAGGGTAGATGCGTGCCCCCAACCGCTCGGATGTTCAGATAAAGCTAGGGATCTGAACAGGTAGGACCATTGAATTCAATTATTTGAATGCCACGAGCAAAGGGCAATCTACAAGACACTTCACCCACGTTCATACACTCGCCAAGGACAGGAGCAAAACTCGAACAACATCTGGAATGCGTTAGGCACCCGACCCAGCGGACCGCCACCACCCGACGAGACCACCTTGCCCAACGCCGACGAACGCGCCTGCGGAACCCGTTGGTGCAGGCTTTGGGCACCATGCGAAGCTCCGTACTTCACCTGACTCTTGGGTGGTGGACACGGCCGTACGTGCGGCGAGGTCCCACACTTTATGCTTTTGTCCGCAGAGCTATAGCGACATATTGTGAGAGACGTTGTTTAATCACAGGATCAAAAGATATGCACCCAGAGACAGTGAGACGCCCCTCGGGTGATTATGTCCACGCTCAGGACCCAGGATGAATGGCCAGTGAGCGTCGCTAAGGGGGCGAATCCATAAGTCATTGATCAGTTCACACAGCCTTGCGAGTCGTGTTGGTTAACTCATTTTCTCTCGACGACGACGTCGTCGACATGTCGCCTCGCAGTATAGAAAATACACAGCAACACATTCAGTCAACAAATACGACAGAGTCACAACGCGCTTTGGATCGGTGAGTGGGCCAGAGAATACTTTGCAAACACACTGACTACCGTGATTCAGAGCGGCGTGGCGTGCGACGTATTATTGCATACGGTAACTTCGTCCAAGTCCTTTTCATGGCCGTTCACCGCACAAGGGACAGAGAAGAAACTGGATGGCAGTCAAGGGGCGCAGTCCTCCACAGCATGTCTTGTGTACGCTCTCGCTCTCTTATCACCATGCATGTAGATCATTCCCAGACTCCCAGACGCTCGTGCATTCTCTGACCTGGTTCCCACAAGATACCCGGTTTTCCCATTCTTTCGCAAATTCAAAGCCAAGGGCTCAGTTGATGAGTATAACAGAGCTGACGCATGCAGTGAGTGGTGATTTATGGAGTACCTGAACAGCGAAGCAAGAATACATCATGGCATGAATGATGGACAGTCGAAATGACTGAACATTACCTCATGGCGTGTCATCATGGCACGACGGGATAATCAATATTTTGGATGAGAGGTGTTGCTCCATGTTTTTCGAGTCCACTCATGGACTACTTTGCAATCGAACGCATCCAGCGCCGACCTGCGTCGCAAGCACCCCCCATATGGTCACAGGTCGTCTCGTGCCAACCTGTTCTTCACGAGCCACGACGCACTGGCAGGTACAATCGTAGCCCGAGTCTGTCGAAACACATTCACTTGTCCGAGCTCAAGTGTCAATGGTTCCGAGTGCATCGGATTCAATGCGATCAGAGGACAGACACTTGAAACAATCTCGGTAGTCTGGTGACATACGTAGTGAATGGTAGCCGCACGTCTGTTCGGATGGACGCGCATGAATAGTTGGCACACCTAGGCAAACGATGTAATATACAAGCAATTGATCAATACCTGTTGGGCCCACAGCCACAATTCCCCCCTGTGACGCACTAACCCCTTTCCTCAGCTATATGTGGCAGGCGTGCAAGCCGTGGTTTCTCATGCGAAAGTGAGACAACATTGCTTGCAGCCTGAGTTACTGCAAGGAGTTGTGCTTTCTTGATTGGATCCAATTCATCCGATAATGAATTGAGGCGTGCCGCAAGGTTGTACATTTCTCGTAGTAGATCGACTTGATCGTCGGCTGTCTCGAGGTGGAAATCTTTCTGGTGAATGGATACCTGTGCAGTCCTTTTAACAAGGGAATCCAACAGAGCAATGGACACTGACTGGCTTGTGCTCACTATTAGTACCTTCAGTCTCCATCACAATGTACCGGGAGGCAACCATGTTGTGATCTAAGTAGATGGCTACAATAAAAAAATCCTGTCGCGAACTGGATCGTAGGAAGAACCGCCCTGCACGCGCAAGGGCAGTAGCTTGAACCAACAACCGGGAGCGGTCAGACTCCCCCTTATCTGAAATGATCTCACAGATCAGAAATGGGATCTGCAATTGGCGCGAGAAGATTACGCAATCGTTCTTCGGCGTGTATTTGCAATACCGATGGTGGGGTGGGCCTTCCAGAAACATGGGGAAGGCCCATGGCTTCTCCCTGGATTGTTATTAGTAATTAATAATCACGAATGAGTGAGGAGGTACTGACTGTTCAAATGTAAAGTTAGGAGAATTAAAGAAAGGTGGTTGGAGGAGGCGGACGGCCAGGTTGTTGCCTTTGACAGCCGACGTTTCGTAGACCGTGAGTGATGGTACATCCTCATTGAGGCTTCGGAGAACGTCATAGAATGCCGCGAATTCGCGAGGCACTGCAGATGATTCAGTTGATTCAGTTTCAATATGTGCAAAAATCCGATTAAACTGCGTGCTGTATCGCTCCCGTGCAAATTTAAAATCGGTGTCCTCGACACTGCTTGTCTAGAATTTCTAAGTCAGCAATGAGAATTCGTGGCGCCTTAGTGCGTACTTTGTAGCAGCGTGGCTTTGCCAGTGCATCCTGGATGGCACTGAATGCACCTGGTAGTGCGGCAACATCAGAACTTAAGTCCCCACCCCTCTGATTTACTTCCACATCACTTCTTTTCCAAGACCCAGGCTTCTGAACGAAGACTTCTAATCGTCCCACAAGCCCTGCGTGATTCTTCCTGAGAGCTTCAACAGCGAGATCTTTTGCTAGAAGCGAATACGGTGTTCATTAATTAATTAGAATAAAGTGGTCACTCACTTTGCATGATAACGCCGTTGATCAGTGGATGAGATGGCGTGCGAGATCGATGGGAGGTTGACAATGCACGCAAGGCAGTCCCATGTCATGCTACACTGCCGGCGGGCCCCCACATGAGGCGTGTGACTCATTTAAATATAGAACGCCGTTTGCGAGTCATACAGTAATCATCATCGGTGTTTTCTGCATCACATGTACTAATTGTAGAGTAAGCAGAAGCAGAAGAAAGAAAATGGCGAGAAAGCCCACTCCCTAAATAGTGTTTGGCAATTTCAAGCTCAGTTTGAACTTCGGGAACAAACAGTCACATGAATCTATTTGTGAGCTCCAGGACCATGATCGCACCCCTCCGCTCGGCGCCCTTCCCTCCCAGTCACAAATCATCGCCAAGAACCCTTCATTCATTCGCAAGTTGCACGTCCATCTGAACAGACGTCGCACAGCGGCTACCATTCACATCGAGTATTCTATTGTATCTCATAGGTACTTGGATGATCTACCCCCGATCATGTGAGTGAAAATCATTTGCAAGCGTTATCTTGACAGGCAGTAATTTTTCTTGTCCTAGTTTCATAAAGTTGAATTCAAACTCATGTGGATGGGTGTGTATGTACTTGAATTTTCACATCGCTGACTACAATCGCATTGTCAGGTAAACACACGAGATGTAGAGCAACTGCAGAAGGGTACATTCGCGTATCTGTGCAGGTAGGTTATCCCCCTGTTCTCTGTGCTTCAAAACTTACTTGAATGCAGGAAGGAGGAAAAGTTTATTTCCCTGCCACCATTCATCCAGACGTGAGCGGGTAAGGAGAGGTCGTCCAATGGAAAAAGATGGGAGAGCAACGCTGATATACAATTGACGGCCGTCCACGCGTGCTTTTGGTGCTGGTAAGCCCCTGCCACTTTCCTGATATCCTTCTCACACATAGGGTTCAGGAACGTTTCGTCGAATGGATCAACACACACGCCGACGTTAAACGGGCGACACTGTCTGAAGAATTCCGGTCCAGGGTAGACACTCCCGCGGGTGCCAAGATGCCCAAGGGCTTTGTGAAGAAGACAGCCAATCGGGCTTGATTCAAATGCATGAGGTTAGCCTTGTGTAGGATAGACTAACTGAAAGTTGAAACGTTGAAGCTCCAGCAATATGCTCAGCCCTCCTTTGCAACTTGCCTAGCCAACAATAGAGAACGCCGTAGGATGCCCGCGGTGTACCCATCCTCATCGTGGTAGCCTCCTTTAAGTGAACTTGACTGCTCCCACGGCTGACGTGAAACTACCCTCACCGTGGATAAACAGCAGTTCGGTGCCAAGCAAAATGACAGCAGTGCATCCTCTGACTCACTGACCAACGACTGAAGCGATATCCCTTCCCCACATTCCCCAAGAACTGGAGCCCGGCGTGCACGTCGTTGTCGAGACCAAGTCGATCACAGGTGGCTGGGCGAGCAGTGGGGTGGCCGTATTCCTTGGTGCGTGAAAGCGGAATAGAGCTGCAGTTGTCGAAGACCTCATATATTCGTCCATAGAGGTTCGCTATGCATTTCCACCCGTGTGTTTCACGGACCCACAACCACTACCCGACTACGAGAGAAGTCCCTTGATGAGTCAGTCCCCTCTTTTTTTTTCATCTCTGTGCCTTGCACACCAGAAAATTTCCATTGCTGTGATGGCTCAGCATAAATGCAGGCCTTTCATCGACATATTGGTCCAGCCCTGAACTTATGGACATACCCGTCAGCCACCGAGTCCGACGCCAGAGGATCCAGAACACAGACACCTATTCAGAAAAGGAAGTTCTGTTTATAAGTACACCCTCGTTTCCAGAAACACGATGCCGATCTGGCCCCAGGCCGTAACCTTCTTTGTTAGCCACTGCAAGAATGGAGCATCAACGGCGGAGACTGTCAGAGGGCCACTCACCGGAGAGAGTGAGCCCGTATGGAAAGAATGGACAAGCTTGCTTCCGGGTAATGTCCCAGATGCGTCGCCTTCTTCCAAGTCCTTCTGGTGCAGTTAACGTCGACCGCTTCCACGTCCTCACTATCCTCCACTTTGACCACTTTTGATGGAGCTCCGCATCGCACACCCTCGCTCCCCTCGTCGTCCTGTACACAACCCAGTTGCCACCCCTCGACACAGAAATCGCTCTCAAGTCCATCAAGTGTTCTGGAAGGGTGTGCAGCAACGAAAAGGGAAATAACGGCAGAATGTAGGACAGTGACGACACCTTCTGCCTTGGTTCTTCACGCGCTTACTCGCTTAGTCGAGTTAGGACCAACATGGGCCCACCTGGATTGTCATAGGCGGCTACCAAGCTCCACACTCCAAGAATCACATTGCCAAACTAGCTTAGAAAGCAGTGTGCGCTTGAGCCGATTGTTCAATGCACCGTTTGAGTTATGACACAGGGAAAACGAAAAGCGGAGGTTAGTCATCCTTTTCGAACCGAGGAAGTACCCGATTCAGAACCACAACCGACATTACTCAAGGCTTGCGTGTTTTGAACGGAGGATTTTCCGACTTGCCCGGAGTACATTGGGTGCAAGCGAGGGTGAAGGGGCGAGATTGACCGCGGAAGCCTGGGAGAGCTGTCTCTATTGGTCACGCATGGCTGAGGGG
Source organism: Boletus rex-veris (assembly GCA_038088795.1). Classification (NCBI taxonomy): domain Eukaryota; kingdom Fungi; phylum Basidiomycota; class Agaricomycetes; order Boletales; family Boletaceae; genus Boletus; species Boletus rex-veris. The sequence continues at coordinate 9,830 of JBBPJQ010000910.1, forward strand.
GATCGATATTTCAATCGTAGACTTGCATCACATACAAAGCACTGGAACGCACACAAGATTGTCGGGTACCAAGCTAGATCACTGAGCGCCTCAGCGCCTCAGTACCGACTGTGTAACCGGAGAGGACTCACCAACACTCAACGAACCATAGATACCACTTCAGATGCGAAATCCAGCGAGATTTGGACTGGCAGGCAGAGCCCTGCTGGGGGAGATGGGGCTATTGTCCGAATATGTGCAGCATAGCAGCAGACTACATGCGGCAGTGGTTAATTATCATTTTTTCTACGGAGCCAAGTACGAGCTCCCCAAATATTCTACATGTACGGTAAGGTAATTTAAAGTAGCGTAGTTGCTTGGTCGTCCATGATATGGATGAGGCTGCCAGGTATATTTGGAGAGGGCGAACATGTGCGGCGTTGTCAAATTAAGGCACCGGTGGAATGAAGCGAGAGATGCCAGTCTGATATTTGTCTACGTGTGACTCAGAGGTGCATTTCTGCAACCGCGGTGTGGTGGGCGGGTGCGCTGAAACAGGCGAGAGGTGGTGGCGCGAAGACAAGGCATGCTGCCACTCGCTTCAAGTTACGTCGCTTGTCCGAAGACATTGCAATGGTGCAAAAATCTGCGCGCACAAAATGAGGGGTAGCACACACAAAACGAGCGATCGCGCACGCAAAACAAGTGGTTGCGCACAAAAGAGGTTGGTGTGTGAACGAGCACAAAACACCGCTGTGCGCACAAAGATACTTTTTGACAGATGCGGTGTCGAACATAGGCAGGGATAACGGGGATGGCGTACAAGGAAATGATTCAGGTACCTGCGTGCATTCGGACTGGTCAGAAGGATCCCTCACTCGGCTGAAGGTACCGGGGACGACTCACAGCGTGAATTTAGCCTCTGCAGAGGTTGATGACATGCCTACGAGCCTCGGCGCTACTCGATGGGGAACTGGCTTCTCTGATACGTTCGGGTTGGTGAAAAGATACTTGTGAGTCAAAAATAAATAATAAAGAAGCGAGGACTCAGCGCAGGAGATGTGTCTCGACAGTCGGCACCCAGTTGCCTCGGTCGTAGTCTCGTAGAATGCAGACATTGCTGTATGGCGATGTACCAAAGGGGAGAGTCTGCATCTGGATTACTTGGACTGTATCTTATGATAGGGGATGGTGTTGGTTGTCGTCGTTGTCGTGAGGTGTCGTGAGGTGAGATGGTGGTTTGTACTTGCTTACTCAATCTGTCAGCACAGGTCAACACTTATGCACCCTCGCCAAGGCCTCACCGGACCCACGACGACGACAATGATAATGCCGCAGCAAGCGCCTCCGCGCCTCTTCCCCTCGTCCTCACCTGCGACAACTCGGAACTCGGATGACGGGGCGATGGGTGACACCGGTGATGATGCAAAGACACGACGACAACGTCACAGTAAGCATCGTCCCTTCTCCCTCTCTGCCTCGTTCTCACCAACGATGCCTCAGATGCAACAATGATGCCGGTGATGACACAATGGTAGCGAGCGCTGTCCCCTCCCTCTCTCCTCTTTCCCTTGTCCTTATCAATGACAACTTGGATGACTTGGACAATGGGACAATGGGATGTGCCGACAATGACACCGGTGATGATGCAAGGACATGATGTCGTCGTCGTCGCACTGAGCGTTGTCCCCTCTCCCTCTCTCCCTCGTCCTCACCCACGACAACAGGACGTGCCGACAATGCAACGACAGGCTTCAATTTGGCAAAGTCCAGGCCCTCTGAAGCTGCATCTGAACTAGGGAGTTATTATTTAGTACACATTAACTACTTACTTGTCAACCACTCGTCAGTCACTCGAGCGCGTCGTTACGTGTGGACTACTCGGACTACTCGAAATAGTACTTGTGGGGAACTTGAATGTAAATGAGTGCTACAAGGCGGGTGTGGGTGCTGTATACTGGATTGTGCATGGCATCTATGGACAGGTAGGAGGGAAGAGAGGTGGCACTAGGGAGGGCACTGTACATGTCTCTTTGTGTGCACAACCACTTGTTTTGCGTGCGCGATCGCTCGTTTTGTGTGCGCTACCCCTCATTTTGTGCACACAGATTTTTGCACCATTTGGTGGGTCAATTGGAGGCGAACGAAAGCTCTTACTCACAGTGAGTAACTGAGAATCACATTATCAGGAAGAAGAGGGCTGGACTTTGACTATCAGAATAGGATTCTATAGTATGATACTACCGGAGGACTACTAGTAGTATGAGTTAGGGGGCCATAAGTGCAGTCGACTCTCTCATAGTTTATACCCCCTCGGGATAGGCCTGGAGGTATGGGTTTTGGGAGAGTATGGGTTTCACAGGAATTGGTCACCGGCAGCCAAGGAGTAATTAATCGACTATGGGGATTAGCACTGTTCGTCTAAATAGAAGCTAATTACGAATGACTCCCCTTTGAGTCCTGTATACCCTGAACCCATGTCCTATGCCCGAACGAACCCAACATCACCTCCATCTTTCGCATAGATGCATTTTCCAACACTTCCACCACTCGGTCTTCATCCACCAGATTGCCATCACCATCCAACCATTCTTGGTCAGCCTCCGAAACTGGGTGGCCAGCCTTTAAGTCAGCTGTAAGCTTGGCCTTCCTTTCTTGAATATTTGATCTTGGTGCTTCGTGTACGGTAGCTTCGGTTAGGCTCGCAATCTGGAAGCGCGATGCCACGGCGGCCACGCAGTGTGTTGCGTTTCCGCCTTTTGGCGAGCCCTTTCTCTCGCTCTTTTTCATTCCGCTCGATCTCGCCATCACTGAGCTAGTTGAGAATTGGCATAAAGGACTGGATCTGGACCATCGCTCTGGCCGCGGAGGTAAGGCTGGGCAAGAAGGACATGTGAAGATCATCGTCCTGAACAGCCGAAGGATCGGTGGGTGGTCAACCAGGAACAAAGACTTCTGAACACACTTGGACTCGCTCCCGAATGCAGTGCGTAATGGCTGTATACGTCAGCCACTATCCTTCATTCACCGTCAACACGCTGTCAACAACTCCATGAGGTGGACCCACCTTGATCAATATCCGCAAGTCTTCGTGCACCTTCTTGTACACTTCAAATTCATCCGTCATCCGCGGTCTCCTTGCCGTCGCTCCCACTCCCCTCGTCTATGTCCTCAAACTTGACGCTGATCTTTCGCCTCTTCCGCCCACCGGTGGATACGGTATGCCTGGGCGGCTCATTCTTCGCCCTCTTTCGCCACGAATCCCACCATGGACACCTCATCGCCCAACGTACCCCGCCAGACTGTCACACTGTCGTCTTCGCCTTCCATGCCAGGTGGGTCGTTGTGCTCGGGCATTGCATGACTTCGACGTCTGAGTCGTCCTGCTCCTCCACTCCTTCCGATTGGGGTATCTCTCGATCGCAGGCGGTCGCTAGTCGGTGTGTATGGTGGCAATGTGTGCTTTTAAATCGCTCAATTGCTCTTGGATCGACTTGGTGATGAAGTGGTGATACATGGGCGCCAGTGCGTAATCTTCAACCAGAGTCTGTGGCAGCATCTCGGAGATGATGAGGTCTAGTGACTGCCGGGTTGAGAGAAGTGATGCGCAGGGGGAGCTTTTGTCCTGGGGTAGTACACGGAATTGGCGGTACGTTGATGGGGCGAGGATGTGGTAAGGATTTTACGCATTGGTGGCATAGGCTAACGATGCAGGGCTGGGACTTGACGGGTGGGCGACTGTTGCGATGGGAGCTGCGAGCCTTGTCGAGGCATGTTGTGCGGCATTGGCGCGACGCCGGTGTCATCGAGGCCCATAAACGGACCCGAAGCGGTTGGAGGGACACTCTGCAGCAAACTGTGAGATTCGCCTGCAGATGAAGGCCACCACACTTACCGTTTCACGCGAGACGGGCGCAGACGATTCACACATATGCGCCTGCATTATCGGCTCTCGATCGGGCCATTGCATAAGGACCGGGGGACCCATCATTGGGCCACCAGGGCCGCCCATCTTGTTTGGGGGAGCACCCATGTTTCCCGTGGAACCGACGAGGCGATCGCCCAATTTGCCCATTGCATCATTCTCCTTCGTCCAGTTGTTGTGTGCAAGCTAAACGAATGTATAATCCAACTACATTCTTCACGATGATGCACCATACATACGACGATGTTCTTGTGTGTACTTTGTCTATAAAACTCGAAAGGGTCTGGTTTCTCCGGTTGAGGGCGCTCTTCGTCACATGGAAGTGACCATGATCGTCCCAACTATAGCAAGTTAACCTTGAGACCCTTTTCGGCTGGAGAGCAGACCGTAAAGGGACAATAGAGAACGGATCTGTCATAAAGGAGACGTCCTGCAGTTCCAAGTGTAGGTGCAAGCATCTGCTTCGGAGCGCAGGAGGGATGATGGAAAGTAGAGGTGGAGCTGGCATGCAACCACTACTCAGTTTGAGATATCGCAAATCTCCTAAAAATTATGCTCCAAAATACTGGTGAGGACACTTCAAACGTTTGTCAAAGGCATGCGTGATCGGGATTGCATTTTGATGGACAGCGAGCAAATTTTTGCACAAAATGATGCACCCTGATCGATGATCATCAGATATGACGAATCTTTGTGGGAGTAGCGAAGGGAGCGGTGCATATTCGTCAAGGAAGTGAGTGTGATCTTCGCAATAACATTCTATGCCGATTGCAGCTTCTGACGGAATGCATATGCAAGGCAGGAATGTGATAACTGCCGAAACCGGAGCAACGATACAGAGATGAGAAAGGAGGGGTAACTCGACTTTTTGGGTGGTATGCACGAGCCGAACAACGGAGAAATGTATACATACTTCCATCAACGTTCAGCTACACATCTATGGTGTCATATTCTAAGCTCTGTCTTCCTTTGCCGCCCACTGTGCGAACTTGTGAACCTCGCCGTCGGGTAAACAAATGTCACAGTGCACCTGGTTGGGTATTTGCCCGCACTCCCTTGCCATGTCTTTCCCGTCCATGTACTCCATTGCTTGATAGACTTTGCACTTGTCACCGTGCAGTAGTTGATTCAGCTGCCACTGCAAGTCAGCTTCTGCACGACAACTTGGCGATGATGGGCCAGCTTTCCCCGTGGTGGTGAAGAACACGTGGGACTCAGTACCATCCCTACCAGCTCGCCCGGTCGCCTGTAGCAGTGACATAAGGTTGTACTTTGGTAAGTGAATCACGACGAATCGGACATGGGGTTTGTCAACTCCGGCTCCGAAAGCTGATGTACATGCCATCATCTTGCTCGCCCCGTTTTCCCACAATCGCATGTTGAGTTCCTTCGAGTGATGGGCTTCTGGAAGCTTGCTGTGAAAGACAGGGCATTGATTTTGCGTGG
>JBBPJQ010000911.1:0-15175 GCA_038088795.1 Boletus rex-veris
TGACAATATTTATGGGTCAGTTAACTTCCATGTAAATGTAGCGATACTACCCTACGGATTCGGATCCATAACTCCGATATAGTGCTCTTGTTGCATGACGGGTTCGATTGGCCTCGCACGCGCAAAATTATTGAGAAGGAGGTCAAGGAAATGCGCAAAAAGCTCGCACGTATACGTCAACTGGTTGCAACCGGACAGACACAGGAGCCTCTAGACGAGGCGACTAGCACGACACTTTTCAATTCGATTCATATTGGACTCCAACAAGATTTGGAAAGTATGGATCCAGACATGCTTATCGCTGCGATTGATGAAGAACTTGATGATTCTGCTGAAACTGGGACCGAAAGTTCATGGCAAGCCCTCCATCCTGCTTCCCCTGGTCGAGCACAGACTGTATCGACGCGTGTGTATGGAAAGCGCCTCACCAGATCCAAAGGACCTTCGATTGAGATCCGATTGGAAGGCTTGAACGCAGAGATCGACAATTACCACCCCGGCGAAACCTTGGTATCTCGCACGCTGATTTTGGTCAGGGACCTTGAAATCCTTGATCACATCAAGACGTCGACATGGAAGAAGTTCCTCACTGATATGCGATCGGATTCGCGAGGGAATGTGAGGGAGACGGATTCCAATATGGTACGAGTGGAGTTGTTGAGCGTACGCCCTTCCCCGTCGCATCCCGCAGAAGAAGCACGACTTCGCGTAAGTTTTGAACCTTTACTGAGAGCATAGACGCCGACCACATCCCTAGGCAAAAATCTTGCCTCTACGATTATATGTTGATCAAGATGCCCTCGACTTCTTCAAGAAATTCTTCGCCTTTCAAGATCCAGATAGCCCTTCAACACCAGAGGATGGGAAAAAGAAAGAGGAGATTTACTTCCGTCAGCTGTTTTGCTACATTTGTATAATCTGTACTCACGGGTTTTGGACGCAGAACATGCTGAAGTTTTCCCTGTGGACATCAAGCTGGATTACAAGCCTCGACGAGTTGACTACAGAGCATTGCGCGACGGCAGAACGATAGAGCTGATGAACTTTTTCCATTTTGATGGAGCAGAGATGACATTACGACATCTGACCCTGCATGGTGTACGTTCGCTTTTGAGTAAAGACGATAACCAACTAACGTGCAGCTAGATCACTGGATGGCCACGTTTCTTCGACACCCTGAATGACCTCTGGACTCCTGATGTAAAAGCTACACAGCTCGTCGATGTCATATCTGGTGTATCTCCGATTCGGTCTGTAGTCAATGTCGGATCAGGTGTCGCAGACCTCGTCTTGCTCCCCATTGCACAATACAAGAAAGACGGACGCATAGTCCGCGGGGTACAAAAAGGTACCAAGGCATTTGTCCAGTCCACCGCCATGGAGGCTATCAAGCTTGGTGCTCGCCTGGCTACTGGTACACAAGTCATCCTGGAGCAAGCTGAGAATGTGTTAGGTGGTCAGTTCGAAGACTCTGTCACCGCAGAAGCTCTTCAAATACCCTACGAGAACGAGTATGCAGACGGCTCAGACGAAGAACTGATCAGTCGTTACGCTGCTCAACCCGCTGGCCTCAAGGAGGGAGTGCAGACGGCTTACCATAGTTTGCAGAGAAATCTGCTCTCTGCTGCTCAGACTATACTTGCGGTACCCATGGAAATTTACGAGAGGTCTGGCGAAGAGGTGAGTGGCGGAAAGCCGAGATTCAGACTAATAATCTAACCATCTGCACACGCAGGGAGCGGTCAGGGCCGTTGTACGCGCAGTTCCAATTGCTGTTTTGAAGCCCATGATCGGCGCCTCCGAGGCAGTCAGCAAGACCCTTATGGGACTTCATAATACCCTAGACCCCAACGTCCGACTCGAGAATGAAGCCAAGTACAAACATCGCTAAATCCTGTCAATTTGGGACATTGTGCCATCCAGCATCAGTTCATCTGTACATTTTAACATTGTCGCTTTGTGATTCCCAGTATCTTCGTTAAAGAAAATAGACCTTACACTGCTTTGCATTTGATGCTATTTTGTACAATGTATATACAGGCAGATTCACGTGGCAAAGTGAATCTCAGTGCCTTGGTGTAACAACCACATACCCGTCATCAAGTGGGCTTGTAACATAAGCCTCTGACAACAGTCCCTGGAAAGCAAGACTAAATTCACTGTCAGCATCTTCAATGTACAGGTGGAGAAAAACCCACTTGAACTGGGATTCCGTGCATCCACAAGATTCTTGAATAGCTTGTGCCAACTCCAGAATCAAAACATGATGATTTCTGTGGTGGTGCATATACTTCATGATGGCCTTTTCAAGTGGCTTGAGAGCAGCATATGGCTGATGTTTTTGTGGTGAAAATATGCTGGGAAGGATTGGATGATGTGGAACTGGGATGACACAAGTGATAGGGCACTGAATGTCGACATCATTTGGATTGCCTTGACCATCATCCATAGACAAGTTTTTCATGTCCTCACTGGATCCAAAGTCCTCATCAGGGTCATCTGGCTGATTCAAGAACATAAGTTGCCTTCTTCCATAAAAAGAACAACCCACCTGAATCCATTGCTGGGAAGGCATGTTATTCTGAATCACATTCAGGATGTGATACATGACCTGATGGTAGTCATGAACTGGATGGATAGAGACAATCTTGATGCTCTTCCACTTTGAGTCTTTCTTCAGGTTACCCAAAACCTCCACAAAGGTATCCTCACTTAAAAAAATATGATGATTGTTCACATACATGAGATATGTGATAATGGACTTACAAGGCCTTGCTTTGAATAATTTCTTCCTCTTCTGCCTCTGCAGATGATCCATGTTGATGGGTTAAACTAGTAAAGTCTTTAGTGGCATGTATTCTGCCTGTCCCATCCTCAAGAATGTAGGATGCTCTTGAAGATGTTTCCACCCTTATCACATGGGCAACAAGTTTAACCTGGGCAACATAGTTCAGATATACATTCATCTTCATCCCCTATGTACTCACAGCAGCATAATCTTGCCCCTCCATTATCAAAGGGTTGGCTTCAGAGGACTCTGCTTGATGTATTTGGAAGATCGTTACAGGATGAATACCTCCCCAAGGTTCTTCCGTGGACGGAATGGAATAAGATGTGGCAATAGGCTCGTCATCGAATTGTGGATCAGACATGATCAGACAGATGATAGTACAGTGAGATGAGGATGGACAAGAAGTTTGTACTAAGTGCCAAGGTGCTTTGTTCACCGTGCCATGTTATGTAATCGTGCAACGGACCACGCTGCAAATAGTCACAATGCAGGAGAATACTATACATCAACAGTTCTAGCACGTGTACCTCAACAGAGTGCGAAGTGAGATTCGTCGCCAGTAGTATACACGACTCCATCATCCGTCAAATTGTCGAGAGCATTACTGGATGGTCAGATTAAACGTGGGTGGTAGTGTGCAAAATGGCCCACATTACCTTACCGCCACAGCATCCCCTCCTACCGTGCGGGCGATAGCGCTGACATGAACGCCTTCTGCACTACTCGGCTGCGCTTGGATGAATGCAATTATAGAGCGGTGCAGACTTGGTAAGTGGGAGTAGCGGTCACTAGAGGTCACTGTTGGTTGAGCTGAATATGCAGTGGTTGGTCCAGCTCCATTCTGACGCGATGTTACTTCTTGTTTGGGTTTCGTTGGCTATGGCAAGGTAAGGTTGATCTGATGCGAAAAGTGTTGAACTTACTGGACCACGCTCCCATACCATAGTGACATACATGACTTCCAAGAGGTGAAAATAAATCTCAGACGGTGAATCGATCCGCCGTATAAGATTGGTATTGATGTATTTTTTGTTACCGAACGTCTTCAGACTCCCCAGAACCCGCACATACGCCCCCTCACTAGAAAAGTTCACAAGTCATAAAGGCGACGACAGAAAGTGAACTCACACAATCCCAGTCTTCTCCGACTCATCCTCCATAGAGGAATCAGTCCAGTGACGAGCCTCGATTCGGCCTGAACCATCGTCGAGCATATATTGACTATTCGTTGCCTGTGCTTGCACTGATGCAATATACGCGACAACGGTGACCTGGACGATGTAATCAATAGCTTGCACATGCATGTAGGGTAAACATTTACTTGTCCAATCTCTTGGTCATCAAGGATCCAGTCAGCGTCCGTGTGAGCTTGGCTGGCTTGAAGGAGCTGGTAAACTGTCATGGGGCGCAGTGAGTGCGCAGTTTCACTCTTCTGAATGACTAGATGAGCGAAAATAACCCAAGAAAGCGAGAAAAGCTAGCATACACGAGCGAATCCTCCTGGGCTACCAGCTGTGCTGCCATATGGTGAGCCCGTCGTCATGTAGCCACCACCCGCTGCTCCACCATAGTAATTATTGTCGTTGTCTGCATGATTTGCGTAAGTACCAAATGGGGTCTCCGTTTTTACGCTGACCGACATTGGCTCATTGCGGTGGGATGATAGTGGAAGAGAGTCAGATTTATTATTCATCCGACGAGACGCGTTATGACGCGAAATGTCACAGAGTCACGTCACGTCACGCGGAGCAGGCTGGAGTCACGCATACCTCTCAAGAGATGAAGGAGGTCGTATGGTGAACCAAGGCGGTTTGGGAAACCAAAAATGCTATGGGTCATGAGGTATGTGTTACGTAGGTACTATGCGTTAGGAGTCGACTGTATGTTCGACTACGTGCTGTCTATACAAGAATGAGTGGGGCTGATAATCGATAATACATGCTGTGACGGAGCAACGGTCTTAGGATTGCGCAGCGTTCAGCTTTGTCATTCCCTTCCCAACCCCCTCAAGCACCTTCTTCCTCGAGTCAGTCACGCTCTTGGCAACATTTGAAACAAAGTCATGGGTGATCTGAAGTCCGGTAAGGGTCGTTAAAAACAGAATGCCACGAAAAAAAAGGATAGATGAACCTGTTTGATGGTCACAGCTGCGCATGCCTGTAAAAATACCTGACGGTGCTCCACGGAACCCTCGACCTCTCCAATCTTGATTAACGCTGCTGACATTTCCTTCAACACGCAACTGGCTCTCAACCGGACATCCTTGAATTGTGCGACAAGCTGTAGGGTAGTCATCCATTAGTAGACACCATCAACGGACTTGAGTGTTACAACTTACGTTACCAAGTTTGTGAATCTTGACCACTGCTGGAGACTTGAAACGCATCGTCTCAATTATAAAGAGAACGAATGCCTAAAGCAAATACATTAGCTGCAGATACAGCAGCTAAGCTGATATTTACCTCCTGCGTGATTGTAGCAACGTGCAACAGTTCCGATATTGAACATTTTGACTCTACCAAATGCTCGAAACGAGAGAGCATGGAGTCAAAGAATACAGTGAGCAGGCTAGACGCTTCCTTGATAGGAGGTGCTTCTTCATCCTTCTTGTGGTGACCATTCGCATCGCCATTGTGAGCTTGGAGGTCAACGCCACGCAACGGGAAACCTGTCTTCAGTTCCGTTTGCCTGGAGGCTTCCGCCAATACTACCGCCGGAGGGGGCCGAACGTAGTTGTGATGAGGTTCAAGCCAGTCACCAAGGGCGGTGGCCCAGTCGAGCAACTGGGTCTCCTCAGAGGTCAACTGAAAACGACATCAACAACGACACTGGGATTTGAGAGCTGAGGCGCTGTTACCTCTGTGATTTCTTCTGCTCTCCTTAAAGCGAGTCGCTCCCGCAGGGGTAACTGTACCTCGGGGTCCGAACTTTTCTTTGGCCGATCACCTACGAGCAATTTCTCTTCAACAATGTCATCCAAATCACTAGCATGCTGGAATGCACGGATGTAGATCTTCAAAAAACACCACAACCACCCTTGCTGAAAAAGACGATACTTCGATATTCGGGAATCATAAAGCCATTGTGATACTCACGCCAGTTGATGCCCCAAACAACAAACTCTGCTCATTAAAAGTTGGTTTACAGCGTGGTTGATAGCTGGGAATGATGAGGAAATCGCGGTTGTCATGGTGAGCTGTGTCGCCGATTGTTAGAACGAACCACGGCAAGTCTAGGGAGAGGAGGTACCGCGGTCAAACATGAATTTGAGTTCGATGAGTTCCATATCGATGATATCCGTGTTCAATGGTTCGTGCGTGAGACGCATACGGACATGCTCCAATTTAACGACGTCTCTCTGGAGGGAGTTTTCCAGCCTGCTCTCGAAATCGATGAAATCCGGTATCTGGGTGTACTTCTCCGCAGTAAACGAACGGACAATGAAGTCAGACGTCTAGACTAACTGAGCATATGACGAAACCTGTATGACGGGGGAACGAACCTCTTGAGAGCTCGCCAAATATATTTGACTAGACTCTAAGCATTCCGAAGGGTATGTTAGGTCCCCAATAGCAGCAAGCGAAAACGTCAAAGCGCGAGTAAGAACAAGATGGGACAATGTATCGTTCTGAACTTGCTTCACATTCATCTGGCGGTAATGCTCCAGAGCGAGTGATGATGCACCTTATTCAAACAATTAGCGACACAACATCACATGCCAAACCACGTACCCAAAATGCGGTATATCCGAACAAGCATAATGCGCATCTGAAATGACATACGACTCTTAGTCAACCCATATTCTAAGACTGTAGCTGCCCGGTAGAGTGCCTCTTCCGAACGGTTGAGTGCCCAGACCATTACAAGAGCATTTGCAGCTAGAAGAACCAGGTCATCAGCAGGCTGAAGTTCAGTAACTGGGAGGTCTCCTCCGAGCGTGAGGCCTCCCAAGTATTCGTTGAGATACTTCAGCCCGCGAGTGGTCTCCGATTCAACCGTGATTTCCGAATCGAGGAGGATGTAGCGCTCGAGTTTCCGTACATTAATTAATCTTTGAAGGTCGCCCACGGACGCCTGTGATAGGGGAAATGAAAAAAAGAACTCATTGCCTCGTAATTGCGGATAGTGCTTACGAAGGATGGCTGGTGCTGTGTGAGGAATGCTTTCCACCGGTCAAGCGATGTAGTCTCCAGATCAAGAAAGGTGATCAAGTCCTCAAAGCAACATGCTTTGTCACCGAACTGAGTGAAGTAGTCTTCCATCACGCTGACAAACACACTGTCATCTGGGATCAAATTTCAGTGTCTGCAAGGTTAGCAAGTACTCTATGTCAGAAAACCAACCTGACAATCCAAATTTATAGGCACGATGTTCTAATTCAAGCAGAGCTAAAGGAGCAGCCCGGTTTTTTGTTCCATCCTTCTCCACAACCCCCGCAAGGAACGTGCGAGCCTTGGCAATATTTTCCAAGCATTCATTTTTGCTCTCTTCTGTGATCCCCCCTTCTCGCCGAGACGAAACTGGAGCGAAAATCGAGTCGAGGACAGACAGAAATTCTAGCCAGTTACGATCTCTAAAGAAACGGTTGGCTCTGAAACCCCACAAGCATGGAATTAAACAGACCCATTCAAGATTTTTTGTTGCGCACACTGTCCTTCTTCCTTGAAAAGACCTCTGCCTCGCCAAATCTCCCGACGTGTCTGATCGCACGCGAGACTGGTTGAGCAGATGGTCTTCCCGATATCACTTTCTAATAGTGTGTTCGCTTCATCGTACAACTCCAACTCCTTCAGGATGCTGATGTGCATGTGAAAGCGATCCGCCGTCAGGTAAGATGGGGTCGGCGACGAGGTGACCAGCCTATGGGCAAGCTTATAGAGAAGCATCTTCATGCTTGGGGTTGTTGACGGATCACTAGCCTGGGGGTGGATGACGTGAGCTCGTGACTAATTGGACGGGCAAGACGGACTTGAAGGATCGCCCCCATCACGCTCCAATACAAGTACCGGTCGTCTTGAAATTGTTTGTGCATCCTCGTAGAAACCTACGAAGACGTATCCCAGATGTCAGGTCAATATAGGCAAGTTTTTGGAGATATACCTGTTGTGCAGACTTCCAATTCGCGGTCCGCACGTGTGCAAAGAACGTCTGAGCGCCGTATTCTTCATTCAGAGGCTGCTGTTTGTAGGCCTCTTCGAACATGTTGACCATGTCGGTGACTAAGGACGGTGAGATAGGTCTATGCAACCAGCAAATGATCAAGGACTTACTCCTTCCAAGACCCTTCAAGACGTGCATCATGGCAGAAATGGTGGCGTCATCCAATGGTTTGACAGCAAGTACCTCATCGCACAATGCGAGAGATTCTTCTACTTTTTGGGAACGCACAAGTGCCAGTGCCTTGAGAGACTATTTATGAAGACTCGTAAGCTGGAGGTCGTCACAAAACTGGATGCAACACGCCTTGACCAGCAAGTTGCTGGGATACTTCTTAAGCAGCTTGTTGCAAGAAACAATTGCTGATTTATTCGAGCCGGTGTCGAGAGCCTCTGCGGTCGAAGTAGTCGACTAGTTAGCATTACAATTTACCAAAGAAGGGGCCACGCAAGAGACCAACCATAGATGGGACGAATCTGACGTTCGAGGGTCACTGCGGCAGACATTTGGTGTCGAGGATACGTTGGGTTGAAATGGTTGAACAAAGGGCAGAGGACTAACGCTGGGGATGGCGTTTTGTTTGCGAGACCACACGCGGTACTCACGAATTTTTAACAGCAAAGTCTTCGAGTAACCGACGTTCCGTTACGCGGCATTTTTCGGCGGTGATTGACGGGCGTGTCTTTCTGGACTCCGTTGATAATATTAATAACACACGCCTCACGCCGTGGCAAGCACGAAATGTCGCCTCAGGCGTTACTTTCACGGTTGGGCATCTTGTCGATACGGAATTCGATTCAACTCACTGACTCTTCAAATTTGACAGTACAATAGACCCCCTGCTGGGTGTGTTCACAGGGTGCTTGGCTTACTACCTCTACGAGACGAATCCTCGCACTGCGCTGCCTCCTGATCAACGACTGGGTGCTCTTCTTCAATGGAAGTTGGCCAAGCGTCAACGGGAAACACGAGATGGACAATCACCACAGGGAGAAGCGCAAGGGCCTTCGGGTTCGTTTGAACCTCGCGGAGTACAAGGGACTGGGTGACAGTGTGCTGGGGGAGATGGAACATGTAACAAACCGAATACGAAGTCCAATGGCCTTGTTTTACTTTCAAGTTTCAGACGAGAAGATACGTACTTGCCCAAATTCAGAAAGACGAGAACCTGGTCCGTGCGCGATTGCCGAGGGTATATAACCGCTAGGTAGACAACCCGAATCTTCATACTTACCTTGATGGCGCATGCCCCTTCATGTATATGGGTGCGTGGGCTGTGGGGACCTTCCATAGCACGGCGACCCTGTCCACACACAGAGGGTAACTGCGGCTTGTATGGGCTTCGGCCCATGCACCGTCGGAATATTTTCCTGTCTTGCCATGGCCACTCTGGCTGGGCAGGCCATCCTTTTTTTTTGGTTCCTACATTGTGTTAACCCTAACCCTATGTACTCTTACAATGTGCATGAAATAAATCGATTCAATAATAAATTGTCCGTGTCATCGATCATCCCAGACCTCTACTAGAAATTTGGTGTCCTCTTCAGTGAAGAATAACTGGTATCTGCTTAGCAGCTCGGTCCACTCAATTGTAATTATTATTTCAGTATCGTCCGCAAACCTTCCATCACTGCAAGAAAGGTTTGCTGTTCTTCCTCGTTGACTTCCCCTTCTTCATGCCTCATTGAACTCCGAAGTGCAATCCCTACAACAACACTGCGATATTCACCTCCGATCGTTAGCCAGAGCAGCGTTGCAATCTGTGCTGCATAAAGCGAGTAGAGTGTTTGCGCGTGAGCTGATGGCGCACTCCCAAAGATTGGCGTGAGTTGTATGGCCGGAGATGGGGAAGGGAGAGGTTCTCGTGGATCGGAATCATTGAACGAAGTGTGGGCATTCGGATCTGCCGTCGATGGGATGGAAACTTGGATCTGAACGTGGTTAGCCGTAGGACCTTTGATTTGGGAACGAAGGGTGTACCAAATTGCCTACTTTGCCCATTTGTGTGACAAGCACAAGAATCCGATCCGCAAATGGTTGAACGATAAGTTCTGTCCGCAGATCACGTACAAGCACAGATGTTTGAAGAAACTTGGACATGGCGTTGGTACCACAGTAGTAGTACTGGCAGGACTTGATTATGACAATGGTCACGTGAACAAATCGTGACACGCGGACGACATGCTCGATAGCCGGGTTTAACTGAAGTTACTGTGACACGGATGTCGACTTCGGAGAGTTTTCCTTCCAAAAAAAAGACCAATGACGATGCAAGATGGAGAGCAAATTGGTGGGACTTGCATCCTCTCGTTGAGGAACTTCGCAGGTATATCAATATTTCGCCAGCGTATCCCATGCAGCCCTGACCCGCCATCGCAGACCTGTAGCATGGTCTACCTCATCTACTATATTCACCGCGCATCCAACCCAGCCCATCCTTTTTGGTCGTCTCTTCCCATCTTCGAAGCAGTTCTTGGTGGTATCTCCAGATCCAATTCTCCGCTCGCCCGCTTCCTATGGATCACCAACTGTCATCAGTGTATCCCCGAATGACCACTGGCTGTTCGCATTTTTCCCTGGTCACGAAAGCGACGGTATCGCCTGCATTTGGAGCCGTGGGTCTTGTGTAGATGCTTGGATAGTCAAAGAATACTGGCCATTCAGCCGCGGTGCTGGCGTCATAACCTGTGCTTGGGCAGGCACTGAACGTGAGGTCCGTCGTTTCATATTTCGAGTTCAGACAAGCTCTGTCATTTATATGGAATAGTGGTCAACCTCTGCAGATGGTTCATCGTTTCGTCTCCCATTTCGGGGCCCACTTACACCAGTGTCAAGTCCAACTCTTCTACTCGTAACGCAGGCACACCAACTTCATGTTTGCTACCTCCGCACCTATCTCTCGTCCTTCAAAACGTTACTGTGTTCATTGACTCAGCCTTATTTTACCGCCGAGGGTCAACCACTCGGGGCGATACACGACACCCCGGCTGGCCCCAAGACCTCGAGATTATGCGTTTATGCCGCTATCGGATTTATTTACGGCGGTATGAGTCTTTTTCTTTGCTGTTTTTTTCGCCATATCGTCTCACCTCGCTGTTGTAACAGAATCATCCATTCTGGTCGCCATGAGGTCCAGGAGATATCCCACCTCCGACAGCTTGAAATCGGCTGCACACAACGACCTCGACCTTGGTATCTCATTAGATATTCCGCAGTCGCAGGACCCATCTCCCGAGGAACATACCCCATTATTAGAATGGGGTGCACAAGCGGAAGAACAGACAATCGAGCTGTGTGAAGTAAAGCTGCGTTTCGATGGAATGTATATGAGTATGTTTTTTATTACTCTCACTTGCGAACTACTCAAGCACGGATTTTGAAATGTTAGGTATGATCAGTCAACCGCTCCCACCTCTTTACCATCCCTTCCCCCGGATGAGCAGCCTCACATTTGTCTGCTCTCCACCCCCAAAGCCTGACCCCTCAGCTTCACCGAGAACCTCACCTAAGAGTAATAAGCAACCCTTACGTCCAGTAGAACCTCCACCAACGTTCCTGGTAGCATCTTTCTTGGACTTCGAAGAATGTAGGGTTACCCATTTCTATGTGCTTTGAAGGTCTGCTTACATCAACTGTAGACAGCACGGTTCCCAAATCGGCAGTTGTAGCGTATACTCTCGCTCGCGCGCCGTCATCAGCGGCACTGACTAAGACAACTTGGGTAAAACTTGTCGCAGTATCATGATGGTGAACACTCACTCACCGAACCAGACTACCCACCAAGTCGGAGAGCGCTCATTTTCCCCACATGTTTTGGTGCTCTCATGTCCGCCATGCGTCTCTACTTTTCCGCAGAAGAGGGGTCTGATAGCGCTGCTGGCCGATGCAAGTGGTCCTATGACCCGACGAAGCCATAACGCAATGGAAGTGGTGGTTGGTAACATTGTCATTCTGCGAGTGTGCGTTGCCATGATGTATAAACGTTGGATCACTGATGTATCGGAATTGTTATTGCAGACCTGACCTTACGGGAGACCCTGACTGGGAACAGTTGCCAATCATGGCACCAATAAGTAGGGCGGGGATGGATTGTAAGTCTTTCCATCCCAGCAAGGACTATACACGCTTGAATCCGTGTATCCCAGGGCCGGTAAACATGATGGCATCAATGAATCAAATACTGCTGTGCACAATCGCTTTGTGTAGAATGTCAATCCACACAGTGCCCAAGCAACTCACGAAAGTATCAGTGTCAGGGAGTACATACATTTCACCTATTATCGTGACATCTTTAACCTCGTACCTCTTAGATTCTGCCTCGAGAAATATCTCGCCTCTTTCTATGATGCTAGTCGCTTCTCTCCAATCGCGTAGATCGATAGCGGACATTGCTCATATCCTTGCTGTACCTGCGGTGCCTTTGGATACCATTGTGGATACTTTGAGGGGGGCATGGTCAGCGTTTGAAATAAATGTACGTGCTGGACTAGTTGGTGCGTTTAGTGTTGCGGATGTTCTGGGAGCGACTGTCGAGCTTTACAGGTCAGTTGTTCCTCCATTTATCTTGGCCACTTGTCATGCCACTCCTCAGAACAAGAGCGCGTCTTCTGGAAGATGACGACGAGAAAGATTTATTGTCGTCGCTTTGGAAGAATGCCCACAGTATGTGTTCTGTAATAGCCTGCCTGGCTGCATTCGAAGACTGTAAGGAGCCTGAAGGATACGATCTCGGTGGGACAATCGTTGTTTCGTGACGGAAACGCTTGTGATGACCATTTCTATTCAGAGGCTATCTGGCAGCTCGTTAGTCTTTCGAGCTGGGCAGTGGGCTTTTTAGAGACGCTCATGAAGGAATGCCTTTTTGCCGCCGATTTAGTCGACCTAACTCCAAGCACGGAGTGGCAACCAAAACCCGAACCTGTTGATGACACAGACGTCCTCGCCCTGGACGGTATGTTCCTCGGTATTGTACAATCGCAATGGTGCGGCTCACCCACTCCAGAAAGCAAGCGACCTCCCTCTTCGCCTTTTGATTCACCCTTGTTCCTCCATCTCACTCATCCATTTATGCTAACGAATATCATTGGGATGATAATGCATGTGAATCGGTTCTACCATTCACTTAGTGCACTCACTCCCAAAGGAGAAAACTCTCAGATTGCCCGGGATATTCTCATGGACGTTATTGGTTGCTCCGGGCTGGATCTCAAGGGAATAGAAGAGATATTAAAGGGTGCAATGCTTGATGTAAGAAGTATCACTGGTAAGTCAATACGTTCTGTTCCTATTATCAAGGCACAACTATTCATCCTGCCCACCTCTCCCGCAACAGGGGATGAAGCGAGGTTGTCACTAGCAAAATGCCACTTGGTCCCTGCCCAATACCCATTCCTACGAAAAATCGTCCACGCCTTATATACCTCTACTGCTATCGACAAACCGCGTCTGTACATCAAGGCTGCAGACCTCGTTGATGCATTCACAAACTTGTCAACTTTCGAGCAGTCCAAGAAAGAGCAGGACAGAGATGTCGTTACAAAAGGTACTTTGATACGGCACGGCCCTAGCTTGCTATGCCTTCGGTGCGGATGTAGGTCAGGGATAGGTGGGGGAGTGAGCATTGCAGGGCATTTCTCGTTGAGGTGGAGAACTTGGGAGAAGATGTGGGCAAGCCGCTGTGTTTGTGGGGGAGCCTGGATCAACGGAAACGTATAGGAACATTCACCTTTGTGATCTACTTCATCTACTTGTTCATCTGCGAGCCATGAGCCACGGATGTCGTCGTTGTTGGTCATGTAGCCATTTCATCACACAACCCTTGTTTCAAAGGACTGTTTATGGCACTGCTTCAAGTTGCAGAGTCACACTGACAACTTCGCCCAGCTGCATATTCTTGTCTAGATTTTTGAATGCATACCAAACGTCCATCTAAAGACATTATTCAAAGACTGTATATAAACCATGCGCTGCGATCCCCAAGACCCACAGGCTCTTCATCTTTTGTCATTTTGTGTCTCCTCTCAGCCTTCAAACAGTTTGCTCGGGAAAGGTACACTAGGTTGACTGCTGAGAAGACTACCATGCCAATGGACATGATAATAAACGTGATCGTCGCCTTTGTGTATCTCGGAGGCGGGGACAAAGAACCAAGGAGCCAAGTAGCAAGAATACCCGCATTGGTCATGATAAAGGCAATCGCAACAGACGTCGCTCGCCTCACGTGTGGTGCGCTGTTGTTGGCCATCCAGGTCGACAGTGCAGGCGCAACGCAGTAAGCCCCAACGATCGAGAAGAAAAGAGATCCATAGCGGACGTGCGGTGATTCACTTGCTGCAAGTGTGTTAGTGACACGACCTTGCTAGATCGGTAAAGGCGCACCGTAAAATATGGAAAAACTTATAGCTTCCAAGATAGAAAAGAATATTGCTGTTCACCCACGACAGTGGTAACGGTCTGACACAAGGGCAGAAACCATCGAGCCTAGTTGCAATAAGAAGGAATGAGTGCCACACAAGATAATTGTCCCGAGTTACGCACAGACAAAGGCGGCGGCGAAGGGAGGGACACTCATGAGCTGAGCTAGATTACCCACGTAACCAAGACCGACTACGATCGTCGGTTCAAAACTACCCATGGAAATCAGTGTAAACAATCAAAGGCCAGACGCATTAATAAGCAAAGCTCACTAAGCCAAACTGTACAGGGTCGTGCCTGATGAATGTGTGAGTGAGTGCAATTTAACTGGGAATGTTCAGACGTCACCATTGAAAAAGGCAATGGCAAGAAGCCAGACATGGGGTGATCTTGCTGATTCGATAACCTCTCTCCAGCTGAAGCTGTCATTTTTATCATCTTGTGATACGGCGCCATCTTCTTTGAGTCTAGACACAACATATGCTCGCTCTTCTCCCGAAAGGAAGCGTGCCTTTTCAGGCGAATGAGGAAGCAAGAAAAACGAGACGATTCTCTTCCTATCATAACGGTGAGATATCCCCCAAGAAGCGCTATATGCCTGCCTACAAGGATGAATATCCATTGATCTTATCGATAGCTGCAGCGAGCAAACCAAACCAGAAAAGGCACCTGATAATGAAGCTGACGCGAAGAAAGTGGCCACTCTGCGGCAGCTGCCGCCGGGAAGGTTCATAAAGAGGTCTGCCAAGGGTAATCTGATGCTTACCTTATTTGGAGTCTTGTACGAGGATAAAAGAAAGAGAGATAGAGAAC
>JBBPJQ010000912.1:0-15173 GCA_038088795.1 Boletus rex-veris
AAAAAGCACAAGACAACCTACAATAACGATGGAAAGAAGGGATATAAATTGACAAGTTTGACTCACCTCTTTCCTCGACAAGATCAATGAGATCTTGGTTGTGGTGGATCCGACAGTTGTCGAGAACGAGAACAGAGTGTACTAGCGGGAATGGATTCATGTGGGGGAGCTAACAGAATATATTTCAGGGAATAGAGTATAAGATCCAACGTACCCACCACATCTTGTGCGATGAAGTCCTAGAATTCAGCAGCATCATATGAACCTTCTACCACCCGAGCGGCAAGATATCCCATCAGTAGTCAGCGCAGCACACAGCGAGTATCGGGTCCCGCATGCAAAGACATCTCGGATCTCTGTTCGTTCTCCTCGAGGTGCCCTTCCAAAGCGCCGTGCATAGGTACGCTCATTCTTGCTTGTTTCATCGACAACAACGAACTCGGACCCACCGCCTACTATGAAGTCGGCACGAAGCATTTGCTTGAATTCATCATGTCGAGCCTCGTCACGCTCAGAAGCGAGTTTCCGGAGCATCTTTCGCGTGAGTCCAGCATCGTTGAGGTTCCGCGAGAGGGTCGATGTTGAGATCTCGATGCCATGTTCAACCGCCAGCCAAGTACACACTTCGTCAAGAAAGAGATTGGGGTCTTCATGGTAGAGTTGCTCGATGGCATTGAGGACCGCCCTGGTGATCGTCCGCGTGCGTCCGACGAGGGGAGACGGTGGCCGATTGATGTTGCCATGGATTTCTAGGAATTTTTTCCAACGGTAACAGCTGCTCCTCGAGACGGCAAGGAACTCGCAGATATCTTCGACATCCCAGCCGTGGTTCCAAAATTGGACCGCGCGCTCCTTGATATCGTAGCTGATTTGGTGATTGACCATGGATGTCTAACGGTCTACGAGTATGTTATTCATTTCCTTTTCTGTACCCACCCACACTGCCGCGCGCCGCGCCTCACACAAATCTCATTAGTTTCGCACACCGCTGTACCTCCGCGCTAGTGGAGCTCGGCGACGCCGTTGTCTCCCCTCCAAGTGTAACGCTGGAGGGTCGCTCCCATTCCCTTTCTATCTGAGAGTTTTGGGGCTTGTGGCATGCAAACAGTGCATGGTCGGTCGTTAGGCCAGCCGCTGCTTCCAGGCTACTGGATGCTGCGCTGCGAGTTGGCGTTGGCCAGCGTCAGAGCCTACTCCCAGAGCACCGTGCCTTTACAGTGCCCCTCCTTCGCACCACCCACCTTGTCGTCAGACTGACCAGAATTTCCGAGTCATCGGAGCGGGTGGGGCAAACCGTTGCGCTGCTGTGTCTGAAGGGCCGACCCTGGCCTGCCAGACCAACAACGGCAGTGGTCCAGGACTAAAGGGCATGATTGCCAAGGCAAGAAAATCTCCGTTGCAAAATGTCTTGGCTGGTGACGTTGCGCCTCACCATCCGTGTGACAGGCTGCACGGAACGCATAGATGTTCGTGCCGTACTCCCAATGTGCACTGGAGAGCGTTGAGGTACAGGATGCATCGCGTGGGACAACATGGGCGCATTGGACTGAGGAAGAGCAAGAGGAGCTTTTAACCTCACTGCCTACTCTAGCTGCATTAGAGCTCTACCCCTTTTCTCGTAAGTACCTGCTTTCTCACGGACATCAAATCTGTATATATCATATAGGCCACAAATTTTAAGAACATTCATTTGGTAGGAGAGGTTGGTGAGTTTAGCGGCGTCATCTCAATTTTGTGAGAGCTCTTTCGTCCACCAGCATGTGGAATGAGGACTTGAACAGGAGCGTAGAACGCGTTCTTCAATTCCTACCTGGATTGCTTCGATGGTGTCTCGTTGATGGGGTGGTGGCCCTTCTGGAACGATGCGCCCCCAAAGAAAGAAAGAAAAGGCGGGCAGCGCTCTGCTCGCATCGCTGAAGCCCCACAAATGCAGGGGAGGCGAATATCCAGCGGCCTGGATGCAATAACCGGCTTAACAGCACGCGCATCAGATGACGCTTTGGTGCCACACGCTCCGGTGACTCGGAACCAAAGGCCCAGCTGACGACGGGACGTGTGACGCGTTTGTCGATGCGAGAAACGTCCTCAGCCAGGCTTTGTGAACGCCAGCGCTGGACGTTTCTCGCTGCGCGATGTCCAGTAACCTGGATGCAATAACCGACTTAACAGCCGGCCACGCGCGATGACACTTTGTGTGCTTGTGCCACCTCAGGCCTTCGTCGAGAAGGACACCGAGGAAGCGATGCGGGCGGTTGTTGAGCTTGGAAATCTGTAGTTCAAGGGGGGTGAGGATGGGGGCGTGATCGGTACAAGGCCCGGCTATTCAATAAGGCTGTATATGCACACAGAACTCGGGGTCCTGCTGATTTACAGCGAGACAGGTTGTATCTACAGGAAGAACTTGGGGTTCTCCTGCTCCCTCCTTCGACAAAACCAAAGGAATGCTTCTAGGCAGTTGTGATACTGTCCCTGGTCCGCAAGCTCGTCCACCGCCCACTCCATGAATTCTTCTTGGGTTTCCAAAGAGCGCTGTATATAAAGACCCCTAATCAATTCTGCCCTCAACGCCGGCACCTGCCACAGGCAGAACGTCGTCCTGAATATGAACTGGCCGAACGGGCATGGCCCGGGTTTTTGGAAGTCGTGATCCATGTGGCATATGGGACCTTCGCCGTTCCTGCTCCTGTCCTGCGGCAACCCACACGAGTAGCAATACGCGAATCTTTCAAAGACGAACGAGCGTTTGAATGCTCGGTAGTCGCCAGCCTTCACAGGCTCCCGAGGACAGCGTGGGAAGTCGTCGTCTATCAACCTCCCCTCCAGGACGAAATGGTAGGGGCATTTGCCCTTTAGTGCTGGCATGTACTTGTCCAGTTCTTTCGTGCTGGCAAGCCTTCCCTCTTTGGCCGTGCGAACACACTTGACCCTGCTGGAATGGCCGGTCGCAATTGGAAACGAGCAGCTCCTCTGGATTCCATGCGAGAATGGCAAGGTCTTTCTTGCAGGCATAGGCGCAGCCTGGGAGAGCGGCTGGCGGTTACTGAGTTAGAAACCTAGTGCGGATCCAGACAGAAGTGTAAAGGTGACGCACATGGGAGCTATGTGATTCACGGTTAGTGTTCGCAGGGACCTCCGTGAATTCAGTCGCTCGTCCAATGCCGTCTATGAACGGGGCCGAGCCGAAATAGTCGTCGCTGTATTGCGACGCCTGCTCAGGGTTCGCCTCGACTGCACGCGCCTGGAACGCAAGTCAACGTCGACAAAAGAACGAATGACAAAGGGGCTAACCTTTCCCTTTGCTTTGTCCACGTTCGCGGCGTAAGCTTGCTCCGATTTCCTATACTTGGGAGGTGGTTTGTCGCCGTCGCCAGCGTCACCTAGCCGAGGGACTGTTCTGCGGGGATTTGCGACTGCATTCACCGCGAACTGGTGGATTTCGCTATTGGGTTCGCAAACATCACAGGGCACTTGCCCGTGCAAGTCGCCACAAGCACGCGCCATCCTCTCGCCATCCATATACCGCGTCATTTGGAGATTTTTGCACTCGTTCTCATGTACCAACTTGCCGAGCTCATGAACCAGGCTGTAATCTTCCTTTGGTTTGGTTGCTGGACCTGCCCGTTCAGAGGTGGCGAAGAACACGTGGGATTCAGATCCATCCCTGCCAGCACGGCCTGCCATTTGAACCACCATCGTGAGGCTGTAGGTTGGCTTGTAAACGACGATGAATCGAATGCTTGGTCGGTCCACTCCCGTAGCAAAGGCAGACGTGCAGGCCATCAACTTGATCTCACCCCGGTCCCATACGCTGAGATTGTATGCTTTCGTGTTGCCAGACGAAGGCAAGCTGCTGTGGAAGACTGCACAAGGTGCCTTCACCGCGAATGCCTCTGCCTCTAAACACGAGGGAAACAAAACCAGCATTCGTTCGTCCGCCTTGAGTCTTGAATGCAGCGCATGCACCAGATGTGCCAAAGCAGACCTTGAAGCCAAAGGGTCGAGGTAGACCGTATGGAGACCTATCTCAGGACGATTCGTCGGCGACCTAACGAAAGCTGTCTCGGCGTGTGAAAGCCCGTACGGTTTTATTAGCGGCCCCTCCAAGCAAGGGGGAACCGACCCAGAGAGCAGAATGATCGGCATATCCATCGCGGATGCCCATTCGGCGAGCATCTTCCACGCTTTCCGCCGGTCCTTCGGACAGTCAAGTTGATCATGGTGTTCGTCAACGAATATGTGGGTGAACTTGGGAGTTTCTGGATTGAGCAGCGTCCTGAAGGTAGGAGCAATAATGTATTGGTACCGCTCGGAAAATGGTCATCCGAATGCACTCACTGGGTAAACGTTTGGGAGCTGACGTGCTCAACTTGCACGAACAATACTTGCACTTCATGAGGGATCACCCGCGACTGCCCGTAGTTTATCGCCTTGATTTTAGCCTTTTCTGCCCTCTCGCATTGTTCTTCAAGGAGTACGGTGAATGGGCAGACGACAATGAACCTGAGTTCGTCATTCAGCAGGACCGGGACTTGCCACAGCATGGTTTTCCCCCCGCCTGTACGCATGGTGATCATTGCGTCTTGTCTCTCTCTCATCACGATCAGAATTCCCATCATCTGGGCCGCGCTCTTCTCCCGCGCCGCAGGATTCCCGAGCAACGTCTTCATAGCCCCTCGAATATTGTCCCTCAGCGTTGCTTCCTCCTCGAGAGGGATCTGTGAAACATTGCGAACCACCAACGTCTCGCTGCGAGGATCCCTGTATGAAGTACTCTGCGCCAGCATGTTCTCCCAACCATCCACGCTGGTTGCTGGCAAGTCGTAAGGTGGCAAGTCCTCCACGGAATCCCCATCAGATTGCACACTTGACTGACTGGATGCCTCGTCATCGGAGTCGTCCCGAGCTATGAAGTCCTTGGTTGAGCTCGAGTCCCCATAGGCCCCCGACGACCCCGACCGCCCTTCCCTACTGGCGCTCCTCGAGATAGGGCGACGAATTCTCTTCTTCGGCCTTGTAGACTCCTGAGTACAGGCTATCGTGCAAATCGGTCTCTTGCGGCGACCAGGCAGGCGTATCTCAGGTACGCTCGACTGGGATGACCGAGGTGCAGGCGGCACTCCGGACGCACGGACGCTGCCGCGCGAATTATCTGTATTTGCAGATATGCTGGAGCTTCGTGCATGCATAGCAGTTGACAGAGCGGGGGAGTCGAGGGGAGGGGCGTCCCAATCTGCGGAGCGTGGTACAGGATCCACTGGTGAGGCAACACCGTCGCTGGATCGACGACGAGAAGGAACACCCTGCGTAGGCTGCTGCTGAGCCAGATTGGCTAGCAAATCCGGGGTGATGCCAATTGCTCCCAACTTGCTCATAAGTGCATCGCTGACAAGCTCGGCTACCTTGAGGGCAAGTACATTTGGATCAAGCGAGCTTGCGGACCTTGCTCTGGTTCGAATGACCCGCACAGGCTCTGGAGGAGGGTGGGGTCCCAACCCAAGCAAACTCGACCATTCTTCGGAAAGCCAACGGTGCTGAGATACGGCGCTGTTCGAAAGCCGAGGCAATGCACCATGAACGACGGCGTAATGCGATGCGTCCACTTCGGTAGAGTGGTCAGCGGACTCTGCAAGTAGGTCATCGACGCATGGAAAAGTCTCGTTTGGCGAGATGAATTCATGGCCGAGGGTGATCATACCCTGGCGGAACTCGCTTGCCCCCCACCCGCAGCCGAACCACTGTTGGTTTCTTTTTTCCAGCCAGTCGTAGAAATGGTCTGGCTTGATCCTCTCCCCACGCTTGACACAAAGGTACCTGACCAAGACATGTCAGAAATATGCATGAAGGGAGTCCAAAACCCACGGATACGTACGTGCGATAATACCAGCGTGCCTCCGGCCCATATACGACGCCGGCCAGAAGCGCCTGGGCTTCTCTGAAACCGCTGCCAAGTAGTGCTAAGAAAATCTCTGCGAGAGGGTTCGACAAAAATGCAGGGATGCAGCCGTCCTTTCCCTTGGCATTCGTTGTCTTACCGTACCTATTGATTACCATGCATTCCTTGCCCTGGAACAAAAAGTTTCGTGGGCGGTCTGCGTTTCGTATCTGGAACTGCAAGAACTGAGCCACCCTCGTGGACAGTTGGAGGCCGACGTAAAGCGCGTGGATGAAGTGACCGCAGACAGCGTCAGCACGGTCCAGGAATTTCCGGACCGCCAGCTCGTTCCAAACCCATGCCCCTTCGGTGTTCAAGGTCCCAAGCCTGTGTCTTTCGACCGCTGACAGAAAAAAATCGTCCTTCCTCTTGCGGAATGGGTCCTCCTCGAGAAAACAATAGCCTCTTCGCGTGTTGCTGAGGTTTTCCACAATGGGATCATTGGGTGAAGCCGGCCAGGCAGCGTCACCGCTGAGAGCCATGAAGGAATCTTTCACTTCTCTCAACAAGTCCTGCATGCCTCCGCGAAGTCGCTCCAAGCGAAGGGTTTTCCCGTGGATCGATACCCAAGCATGTCCTGGATCGACGAATACGTCCGGGTCCTTCACCTGACCATATGCGAGGAACGACGCGAACTGCTGTAGCTCCCAAATCATGTTAAATGTCGCCTGCGTTCCCAACCTGAGCACTTCGCCATGCAACCTCCCGATGCATCTGATGCAAAGAATGAAGGTGAGGAAAACTGCGACGTGGCCAGGGAGGAACTTGAAGTAAACTGACCCAACGGCATCCTCGTTCAATGACTGGTCAGGGCAACAAACGCCTTCATACAGGACAGTCAGGCGGCAGAAGTACTTCAACTTCGCCAACAATGGGGTGAGGTCAGACGCCTGGATGAAGGACCCATCGTCACGAAGCGCCATGAGCCAGATGAAACGCTGTATGGGGTTCCCCCAATTTGTTTGACTTCTCGGTTCTGGAGCATGTACCAACGACCAACAGAATGCTTGATACGCAGTCACAGCTCCCAGTAGCGTGCTCTCAGTATCCTCCTGGGCGTTGGTCTCCAGGCTGCCTATCAAGATCTCTAAGCTAGACCTTTGGGCGTCCGTAAAGCTGAAATCGAGGCGTAGTTCGTGGCCTTTTTCTTTCCGAACCATCGCCCTGACCATTTGCACGAACAATGCGCCGTATGCATGGTTCTCAACGGGCAACATCCTGAAATGCATTGACCTGGGTGTCGTCCATTCAAGAGTCAGTGCGATTCTGATGGTTTCGCATATGCGAAAGGGAGACTTACTGGTGTGGGCTGAAATTTGCACCGTTCACCAGTACCTTCGCCAGTGTAAAACGATGGCAATTGTGCTCCAGTTGTGTTTTCGCTCGCTCGTGGTGAAGCCTCACCGCTTTATCCAAAGATATGAAAATTCCCTTGTGCTCCTGTGCGGTGTGCTTTTCCTTGATACCTCGTGCCTGCTTCCTCTGCGCGGCATCCTCCCGAATCGTCGGCAAAAAGAGGTCCCACAGCGTTATCTTCAAAAGCGGGGGTCGATCGCGGTCGGACTGCAGAGTGATGACCTCGTCAGTGCTGGACTTTGGCAAGAAGTCGCGTTTCAGATATGCGCGGGCGTCGACGTCGGACGATGGCGTGAGCATATCATCCACCTCGAAATATATGTGACCGATGCCCTGAAATAGCACCTGGACGGTGGACGGACGATGTAACGCATTGGTTGCGAGCCCTCTTCCGTGCTTCTCTCGGCCATGCTTCAGCATCGTCTGCACGTCACGAACACTGTAATTGCAGTCGGTGGCGGCGCTGCACGTCAGACCAGATATAGGCGGGGCGATGGCCTGCACTGGGGGCCCGCCAGCCTTTGGAATGGGCACCTCCTCCGGCCTTGCGTAGATCTTGTATTGAGAGTATACTTCGTGCAGCTCATCCTTTTCTTTCTTTGTCGCCTTGTGATCATGCTTCGCCCTCAGGTGGCCGACCGCCATCGTGGAGGTGAGAGCCACCTCGCATTCGCGGCAGATGAGGATGAGGAGCTGGCGGTGAACCCACAATCCCAGACGATCAAGAATCTCGGTCCCAATGAGGTAGTCTACCTGGGGTGCCAGTTCGACACCATTCAAGTTGGAGCGACCTAATTTTCTCCACCTGTCAACCAGCAGGCCTTTCTCCCCCGAAGCCGTCCTCACTCACCAACTTCTGTCGTGCCAGAACTGCAGGAAGCACCAGCCTCCTGCGCTTGGTGGGGTGCCGCTGCAATGGATAAGTCTTAGGGACGCTTGCACATCCAGCGCATTGGCGGTCACAACGTACCCGGCACCACTTGGACGTTCTGAGCGACCCCATGCACCACGCCAGAAGTGGTTGAGGCTTCGCCAAGCCCTTTAACTGTCACCAGTGGTGTGAGCATGGTCGACCGAGCAGAAGGACGCATCAAGCTCACCTTCCGACCTCGCCCCATCCCGACCCGCGTGCACCACGCCTGCACCCTGCCTACATGTCTCAACGTGTTCCGTCGCACTGACGCCCCCCCTGTCGCTGGAGGAAGGGACTCCAAGCCCAAGAACTGTCGATGCATGAGGTCAGCACGGTTGAGAAATCAAAAGCCTGAGGTAAATAGAAGGTACCGTCTGCGTCTCTCTGGGGCATTTCATCAGCGTCTGGGCCAGATGCATTGCCTGGGGCCTCGAACTCGGCGCCATGCACCTTTCTGAGGTGAGTTTGGAAGTCGTCCCGGTTGACGTAATCCTTGGGGCAAACATCGAACGGACACTCCAATCGACCTTTGTTGCGGACGGCTTTGTATACCTTCCCATCCTTCTTGAACAGAGGGGGGAGAGAGTGCCGGTTAAAGCGATGGCGACGAAGACCCGTTTTGTTGGGAAACAATTCAGAGCAACTTTCGCAGCGATGAGACTTCGATGGAGGCATAGCAATGAGAAGGAAAAGAAACGGGAGCTCAAAGTGAAGCGAATACAGTAGGATAGTCTCCTCGCCGAAACACAGAGTCTGCAACGAACTCACCCCCTTTTATATCCATTCGTGCACTAGCAGCGCGCATCCGAGGCGGTGACTTTGAAAGGTCGAGATCCCCTTCGCTACACTTCCAATTCGACACGCACGCCAGATTCCCGGTAGGTTTCAGGAAAGCAAGATTGAGTGAAGCAGAGCAATACAGTAGCATCTGAGATCTGAGATCCGATCTTGTGGCGATAAATCGAACAATAGATTTAAAATATTCCCACATGCTTAAAATAGAAAATAAGAGCACACGCTGCCTGCACTAGTAGTCTAGACATGCCCATCGGGGATCTTACCCGCAGATCGACTGCGCGTGAGCGAGCGCGCATGCACACGCAGACATTGCTGTCCTCATTCGAGAACAACTCGGTCACAGGTTACCGATTATTCCGCTATTGTATCAAACTTCTTCTTCAGCCTCTTGCGGCTGCTGGCCGTCACGGCGTCAAAATGGTCTGTGCCGACGGCTGCATTCGTCGTATATTCCCGATCTTGGCTGCTTTCATCGGGGACCGCCGTGAACAGTGTTTGGTGGCGTGCTGCGCTGAGACCCGCTGCCCCAAGTGCCTTGTGCCACCCGATCAACGAGGCGCAAATTTTATTTTCAGTTTCCACTCTGCAACCAAACACAAACAAAACTAGACCAACAAGAATGAAGCGGATTGGTGCAGCGGTTGGCGAGGTATCGCTGTTCTGAGATGAGCGGCTCAGATGCGAGCAGTTTGGTGCCAATCCTGTTGTCTCACTTACGTAGGATACCACTTCGGACGCAATAACTCGCTCCTTTGCCGAACACATGTGACCGGGCATAAGAAGCACAGCCTTCCTCTGCATCAAACCCCATCACGCCACCAGCTCGTCCGCCTCATGTCCAGCAGAACATCGCTAAGCATTCGTGTCCCGCCTAAGCACAAGCTCCAGCAGAAGCACTTCGACCCCAAGCAACGAAGGGAATGTTGCAGTAGAATCATTCGCTTACCTAACAACTGTACAGTACCTCGTTTATCTCGCCGCCACCTGCACTACTGTACCTTGTCCGTTATCACGAACAACAGCTGCCGCTCCGTCCCGCGTCGCTCACGTCCCGTTCCCGGCATACGACTCTTCAACAGGGAACGCATTTGATGCCGACCGTGAGCGATCTAGCTTGTTTTAGGACAAGCAAACCCCTAAACCCCTAAGGATCTGAGCCTGCCCAACCGCCGCTGGTGGTAGACAAGGTCTGCTGCAACTTCTGCGGGGACCAGATGGGCGAGAGATTGAGCGAATGTCAAGACTGCGGAGGATACGCGTGTGAACAGCCGCAACCAGATGGACCCGGTTGCATTTGGGGTGGTTCACTGGGTCCTGCGTGCTTGGAGGTATTAGTGAGCCTTCCAACCGCCGTGCCGCTTGTACTGAGGTTCTGCGTGGCATTCAAACATCGCCAGCGGTGAACGAGTAGCAATCAAGGACTTCTGTGGGGTCTATGGCTTATCAACACAAGTTGCCGAGAAACTCCTTGCGCAAGGATACAACACAACTCATACCCTCCGATTTGCAACCACGGACGATCTGGCTGCGAGCGGCCTGCTACGTGGTGAAATAGCACAACTTCGTGATTGAATTGAACAATTTTGTACACAAGGACGTGGTTTGTAACTAGAAGTAGCCTGCATGCTGAATGTAACCTCTACCGTTACGATGTTTAGAGCCTCTAACATGTCATAAACGAGTCCCTCACGATTCGGATACAAAAACATCTGAGTTCCGGCGAATCCAAGCTTTTATCTTCGAAAATGCCTCGATGGGGTTCAAGTCAGGTGAATATGGTGGTAGAAACTCTATAATGGCGCCTGCATTGCATGGTTAGGAGCAGGAGGCTGTACAGACAGGTACTCACCAAAAAATTGTTCTGCAAGTTCATGTATTTCTTCGCTGTGATGAATCCGAGCATTGTCCATAATGAGTACACTGTGTTTTCCCGGGAACGGAGTGCAGAGAGGGAGCTACAAGACGCGTTAGAACAAGGAAAAGAGATCAGACAGGTAGACTTACCGCGCCGTGTTCCAAAAAATCATTGCGACGGAGTGATCCTTCAATAACGTGGCTGGCGACCGTGCCATCGTATGACATTGCCCCAACAGCAGGGAGACGCTTCCCTCGCACGAAGACACCTCTCATAGTGGCTCGCTTGGGCTGCTCTGCACGACCGTAGGGCCTGAATGGCATCTGTTTGTCTTTTGAGGTTTCATCGATGAAGACAAATTGGCCTTCGTCGTACTGGGAGACTCTTCGCATGAAATCAGCTCGATCGTCTTCATTTCGCTCCTTAGCAATTTTCCTGAGTCACTTGAGAGAGACCCCGCTACGAGCAAGCTCACGGTGGATCGTAGTGTAGTGGACAGAGATGCAGCGGTTGTCCCGGAGCAATGCAGTGAGCTTCTCGAGGAATCGACCGGGGCGATGTCGGATGATCTCGAGAAGATAGCGGACATCTGATTATCTGATAGGGAGGTTCGGAGCTCTCGGACGGCCTATGAGCTCTGTGGGTGCTTCAACGTCGCCAGTGTTGTGATAGAGTTTCAAAACGCGGAAAACGCGAAGAAAGGTGGCCTTGAGAAGCCAATACACTGGAGGATTTGCTGGGTGCTGAGGATCCCCTGTTCGTGAAGTTGTACAGCAGCGATTTTGACATCTCGAGAGAGTGTTCTTTTGACCATCGATGATGATGTACGACAAGTATGCAAATGGCAGAGAAAATGTACGAAGTCCGTTGTTTACTCGTGCTTCCTCACTTCACAGCGAACCTCATTAGCATTGCAAAATGGCGTAATAATCCCCCGAGGAAGGCGGTTATTAAGACCCCGCTGAGTTTTTGACTGTACCCTAACACAGGAGTTCGTCTTCAAGACCAACAACAACTTACAAGTTCAATTTCCACCGCCCTGCTGGCATTTTTGCCCATGTGACGCTCTCCGTCATGTAAATCTCCGTCGCTGACTCACTAACTTGCCTAGTATTTTCTAGCCATGTCCCGACAACCTTCTCAACAATTACCTCTAAGAACCTGAGCCAGTCCGACAAGTTCAGTGTCGGCTCGAGAACGGGCCATAGAGGTCGTCTTCGTCGTCTGATCGCGGTACGCTGGCGAGCGTGTTGTGGGCGTGCTACTGCTGATTCGGAGTGCAAATTGTTTACTTGGGAAGGGCCGACTGAAGTCGGCGCCAACCTTGCTTGCACAGAGGGATGTCGACGACGGCATGTGCAGCGCGATTTTTCACTTTTGTTCCAGCGTTTTAAGCTCATGAACTCGATAGAGGATGCAGAGATACCGTGTACGTCACATAGTGGGAAATTCATCACAACGACTATATGTCTAGTTCGATATCTGTACTTTGTGCCACCATCTCTTCGTCGTCTCAATGCGCGCAACCTGTCGTCTTCTTCAAGCAGATGGTGTGAATGCGCGCGTTGAAACCGCTTTGGATCAAAGTCGCGCAAGATGCGTATTCCGTTGCGACTGCGGGCTCTGGAGAGTGAAAAGTACAGGTTGAATAAGTTAAGTCCGCCTGTTGGTGGAGTTCCAATGTCGACGATTACAGCGGGAAACATTTGCCCTTGTGCTTTGTAATCCGTGATAGCGTATGCAGTCGTGATGGGCAGCTGTCTTCGACGTACAGATTTTAAGCAAAGAGTTATTTTCTGGCAGTCGCGTACGGTAGGAGCGAGATAATGGTTCGATTGGCACGACGTGAGAAGAACCATCGCCCCGTTTGTAGTCCAGCTTGACGAGGATGAACGGTGGCAGAAATCGGAGATTGATGCAGTTTGAGGTGGAGTCTTTGTTGACAAGTTCTTCAGGATCCAATGTGATGCCACAAGAAGCACACGACAATCAACGATCGTCCCGACACCCCGAGACTAGCATGCAGCTCCTTTCGAATGTCCCCTTTGCCCTCCATCTGTTCTGTTTGAGCTGCGTCATCTTGAGTTGTTTACCCCACCTGTCCTTTTCCTTGAGCTCCTCGATGTTTCAACCATTGCAATAAACGAGGCAATTGTGTCGATTGATCGCGCTTTGGGCTAAGTATCAGATCCAGGCGCGATCGAACTCTGAACTTGTGTGTTGCAATTCTGCGATGAGTCCTGTGCCAAACTGGTCAAATCAAGATCTGAATCTCAGATCGTTCCCAGATCCGGGTGTGAGAAAATGGGGTCTGAAAATGGACAAGTGAAACTCGATACCCAACGTTACTTTTTAGGAAGCGACGGGCACGCCCGAAACAAAGTTTTGGGAATCGGCAGATCCCGAGTGTAGCGAGGGTACCAAAACGGATGGTTCGAGACTACCAGAAAGTTTGGATACCTGCCCCACTCGCCCCATCGCTCCATTGGAGGGGGCTAAGTCACAAGATCCTGGAGTCCTATTGCATTAGGTCCGATAATCGTTGCGTGCCCTATTGCAACTCTCACTGTAGTGGATTCCCTAGCTAATATCCCCTCGTATTGCAATAAGCATATTGCAAACCGCGTCACCAGTGTGCTCCGTGCGTCACATTTGAAACGTTGCAACTCACGCTGGCGCCCGGAGGAGTACTTAGACTGGTCACCAGTCTAAGGAGTACTACTGCCTGTCAAAAAAAACATATCCTATTTCGGCAACGTTCAATCTACTACATATCCTGTCATCTGCACATGCGTGCATTTGAACAAAAGGCACGTAAGTCAAAGTACTACGCTAGTATCTCCACCCGTGCACGTGACGTCGCCAGTCCCCAATGGCAGCCGCATACGGCTTCACCGACTATCGATCACGGGGTCAAACAATATCATACGCGGTCGTTGATACCGCCACACCACCAGCAGGCGGGCTCAACTTATTCAACCTCTGCATTGCGCTCTCGCGAAGCTCGGGAAGGTCTACTGCCCGACTACTTGAGTCAGGGATTTCAATGACTCTCTCACCGGCCCACTTGGCAAATCCCCGGAGATCGATCACCAGCCAAGAATCCGAGGCATTATCATTGTGCACAAACCCATTTGTATCATAATACGGCCACTTAGAATGCGCGTTCATCCGGCTCTTGCCTACGTTGGGCAGGACGACCGTTCGACCGACTCGTTTTGCGAGCACCAAGACTTGCACCAAGTGGACGCGGGATTTGGTTTCCTGCTCGCCGATCCAGACGGGGAGGAGGAAGCGGCATGTACCATGGCAGTGAACGGCATCGAATGGCGAGAGCTTCGTGATGTCGTCCTCGCGGGTGCGGGTGGGATCATCTACTTTTCCTGCGAGGTCTTCGGCAGCGCGGTCTTCGGGGACGCGAGTGGCGGGTGGCGGCCATGTGTTCAAACGGGGTGTCGTATGGCCTGGTTTACGCGAAGACGCAGCGTCCGGAGCAGTGCCCGCATAGAGCTGAGCGATGGCACCATATGAAACATCGTGGAGAAACCAAGTCTAGAGTTGGACATCAAACCTGAGCCTCGTCATCTCAAAAAGCAATTTAATGCAGCATACTGTTACATAATGACGCAGAAGCTCAGCGTTGATGATGCCTGGCAAGAACGTGTGCGCATGAACCTTGTACAGGAGGCGACAAGGCGAGGGAAAGACAGACCTGGATGAAGCGACGCCGAGGTGATACCTTAATCGTGATATCTTCTGTGTAGCTCAGCGGAGAAGGCGACATTACCCTACGTATGGTGAGAAATGGACATCCTGCATCGCGTTGAGCGGTTACCCACCGTCTTGTTCGTCCATACACGTCACCCATACGCCGTCAGCGTTCCATTCTTTTCCTTGTACTTGTACGGCGTGCTTGGTCTCAGACCTCGACGCCTCCGACCCACACCTGACCGCTCCGTTCGTTGGGCGAGAGCAGTCCCCGGTGAGTACGACCGTCGTTTTTCCATCGCGGATGTACGGCGCGGGGGGGAGCCAGCCGCGAGGATCGGGCAAGGGGGTGCCTAGTGCACGGAACGCGTTAGCGTATTCGGTTCGACAGTGGGATTTGCTACGTACCCTCGACGCGCAGCTTTTTCCACTCTAAACTCAGGGTGGATGCGGACGCGGGTGTAGGCGCGACGAGGGGCAGCCACGCGTCGTCCCAAAAGACACCATACCGCCGCGAGGTTGGGCGGGTGCATGAGGTGATGGCCAGTGTTGGATATGGCGGCAGTGATGGGTCCCAGTATGCACCCAACCCGCGCATCAAAGTTGCAGGG
>JBBPJQ010000913.1:0-15168 GCA_038088795.1 Boletus rex-veris
CAGCTTTTGCGTGCTCTTCTACAGCAGGAATCAATAATCCTTCATTCAGGTAATCTTCGGCATTTGCTGCATGTTGATGTGCCTGAAAGTGCTAGCACTTGAGCGCGCGAGGGGAGGGTTAAATTGCGATCACACTCACAACGTGCAAGGGTGAGTCAGTCGTTGACATTGTAAACACTG
The DNA here is from genome assembly GCA_038088795.1 of Boletus rex-veris. NCBI lineage: Eukaryota > Fungi > Basidiomycota > Agaricomycetes > Boletales > Boletaceae > Boletus > Boletus rex-veris. The sequence goes on from JBBPJQ010000913.1 coordinate 181, forward strand.
GCTGTTGTCTGTGATGATGAGAGGGAAGTCGGTGAAAAGGGAATGTGCCACTGTTTTCATTGAACGGTACTGCTACTAGGCAAGACCACTACACTATGTAAAGTAACCCAAATATAGCATCCTCAGCAGTACTTACAGGATATTATAATACACTAGATTATTTTATTTCTATCGGGTGCCGAGTCTGCCGAGTGTAATGCTGTGGGCGGTGTCTGAAAATGGCCGAGTGTGCCGTCGTCGTCGTCCTTGCCAACGCCCAACACAAAGAACAGTGTCAGTCGGGATCGCCAGCATTGCAGCAATCGACGCCAGCCATCCGACATCGCACCGTTCCTTTGCTCACTCCGATGTCCACCGCTGCTCATCTGTAAGCATCCCCCGTCTCCCTTCTCACCGTACCCGCTCACACCCAACTAGCAGGAAGAAAATCAGAATAACGGGTACGGTCTCGTTGCTTTCTGCTCATTTATATGTAGAAACTGACGGCCCAATAGTTGTGGCCGCGGACGGTTTATCGAAGCGGGATGTCTTTCGTCTCCCCGATCCCTTTGCCGTCGTCACCGTTGATGCTGAGCAGACACATACCACCAGCGTCATTAGGAAGACCCTAAACCCGTATTGGAACGAGAGCTTCGACATGTGAGTGTCGTTTCCCCCGAGGAAGGTGGAGTAGTCTTCCCAAAGTTCGTTTTTCTCATATCTCATCGCACAGCACCGTCAAGGACTCCTCCGTCCTCGCTGTCCAGATATTTGATCAGCGCAAGTTCAAGAGACGTGACCAGGGTTTTCTTGGCGTTATCAATGTCAGAGTCAGCGACGTTCTCGACTATGAACTGGGTGGTCATGGTAAGCGCCCGGCAGTTGTGGCACCATTCCTCATGTCTCATCAACTTCATCTCCCCCAGAAATGCTCACACTGGATCTGAAAAAGTCCAACGATAACCTTGTGGTGCACGGCAAGCTCATCATATACTTGTCAACTAATGTCAATCAGCCTATCTCCAACCCTGGTCCCTCTCAGGTACAGGGCGTTACCACCGCTTTGGCCGACATGGGCATGAACGAATCTAGTATCTCTCTATCGCCCAGCGGTGCCGGTCCTCCTGGTGGTACTCTGTCCAGAACCCCCAGCGCGCACGTTACTGAGGCGGCGACAACATTAATGCCGGGTTCAACTTCCCATGCGTCTTCTTCTCCATCTGCTCCCACCGATCAGGACCAGATTTCCTCCCAATCCAACCGTCCTGTTAGCTCGAGTGGTACAGGGGCGCATGCGGCTGCTCAGCAGGCCAATGCTGCAGTTGCAGCCGCAGGTTCTGGGGCAACCAATCAACAGAGAAATTTTAACCCCAACGTGGACCAGTTTGGAGCACTGCCTCGTGGGTGGGAACGCCGTATCGATCCTCTCGGCCGAACTTATTATGTAGATCACAACACGCGAACCACAACTTGGAACAGGCCATCCCCAGACCAATCCGTGAATGCCAATAACCAGGACAGCGAGACGAATGCAGCCAGAGACCAGCATTCTCGTCGTGTTCTGGCGGATGACATGGTTGATGTCGGCCATGTCAACGCACAAGCGAATGACCGTACTGGCTCCACGTCACCACCTCAATCCACTCCAAATAACACTTCGTCAGCTGCCCTAGCCGCAAGCAATCACCTTACCACTCCGGGTGCCGGCAGTCTTCCAGCTGGATGGGAGGAAAGGTACACCCCCGAGGGCCGCCCATATTATGTTGACCACAACACGCGCACAACTACATGGATCGACCCTCGTCGCCAGACAGTCATACGCGTCATGGGAGCCAATGGTCAAAATACAAGTCTCCAGCCACAGGCTTTTTCTCAGCTTGGACCTTTACCTTCTGGGTGGGAGATGCGTCTCACTTCAACTGCTCGTGTATACTTTGTCGATCACAACACCAAAACCACGACATGGGACGATCCCCGTCTCCCGTCTTCGTTGGACGCAAATGTCCCGCAATACAAACGCGACTTCCGGAGAAAGCTTATTTATTTCCGCAGCCAGCCCGCTATGCGTGCGCAACCAGGTAATTGCCAGATCAAGGTCAGGCGAAACTACATCTTCCAAGACAGTTATACGGAGATCATGCGGCAAACGCCTAATGATCTAAAGAAACGTTTGATGATTAAATTCGATGGCGAGGATGGTCTGGACTATGGTGGCCTGTCTAGGTGCGCTGATGAGCATCGATCGTTTGTTGCAAACTGACCGTTTATTAGAGAGTTCTTCTTCCTTCTCTCGCACGAAATGTTCAACCCATTCTATTGCCTGTTCGAGTACTCCGCGCACGACAACTACACCCTTCAGATCAACCCTGCGTCAAGTGTAAACCCTGAACACTTGAGTTACTTCAAGTTCATCGGACGTTGTCTTGGACTTGGTATCTTCCACCGACGCTTCCTCGACGCGTACTTCATTGTCAGCTTTTACAAGATGATTTTAAGGAAAAAGGTCACGTTATCTGACCTAGAATCTGTCGATGTAGAACTACACCGCGGTCTCACATGGATGCTGTAAGTTACCCGTGTACCTTGTGTTCCTGGATGTTCATTCCAGATCCAGCGAAAATGACATTACAGATATTATTGATGAGACTTTCACCACATCCGAGGAACGATTTGGAGAGCTCGTAACAATTGACCTCAGGCCTGGAGGAGCGGACGTTCCCGTGACCGAGGAGAACAAGAAAGAATATGTCGATGCCGTGGTCGAGTATCGTATCTCGAGGCGCATCAAAGATCAATTCGAGGCTTTCATGTCGGGCTTCAGCGAGTTAATTCCACAAGAACTTATCACTGTCTTTGATGAACGAGAGCTCGAGTTGCTCATTGGTGGGATGTCTGAGATCGATGTGTAAGTGTCTATGTTCGCGGCGTGGCACTGCTACGATACTCACCGTTTTACAGTGATGATTGGACCAAGCACACCGATTACCGAGGCTACGAGATGAACGATGAGGTAATTCAGTGGTTCTGGAAATGTATCCGCAGTTGGCCACCTGAACGCAAATCCCGACTACTCCAATTCGCAACGGGTACATCGCGCATTCCTGTCAACGGCTTCAAGGACCTTCAGGGATCAGATGGTCCGAGGCGTTTCACAATCGAGAAGTCTGGCGATCCATCGCAATTACCCAAGAGTCATACTTGTTTCAACCGCATCGATCTGCCACCATATAAGGACTATGCGAGCTTGGAGCACAAGCTCACGCTGGCTGTAGAGTGAGTCCATTGATCGTTGCAACCTTCGTTGGGTCGCTGACGGTCTTCACAGGGAGACTGTTGGATTTGGCCAAGAGTAAATTTTGCAGATCGAGAGGACAGAACACCCTATTTACCCTTGTTTCGCCTCGTCTGTATTGTTTTTTTATCCTCGAACTGAGCGACACTCTATCTCATATGTAATCTTACCGAGCCGTATTTGTTGTTGGCATGAGGACTCGGCTAGCCTTAGAGTTGTCGAGTCTCTTGCAAGCTCTATCATATCCCATGTTACTCGCTAAGTAATCAATACCAGCCAGGATACCGTCCGATACATGTCAACAAGATACTCCACAGTACAACCTCACCGCTTCTCAAACGCGAACCCAATATAAATGTCTGACACCCTCCATCAGTAAATGATTCGTCAGGAGACAAAGCGAAACGGCTTACTGGCGGCTTCCCACTGCTCCTCGTCCATCGCACTCTCGCCATTTGCATCCACGACCTTCATTCGTACCAAGAGTTCTTTGAATTCCTCCTGTTCGGAGTGCTCTGCGAATATTTGGTGGAATTCTTCCTTGAAAATCGGGTACAGAGAATAGTCCGCGGCCAAACTATAATGCAAGGTAAGAAAGCAGGCCATCTCGACGGGATCAGATGACTTGAACAGCAAGCGGAAATGTTGGGCCGAGAGAAATAAATAATGCGCAAAAGTCATCCCAGCCCATCGAACCACTCAGGATCACAGGAGTGATTTTGTAAAGTAACACGCGTAAGAAACCCACCCTACGAAGTTGTCCCAGTCTACAATGTATTCTGGTACATCCTCAACAGCGTCTTTGAGGAAAAAATAATAACGATGCCCGAATAGCGGGCGAGATTGCCGGTCTTCAAAACGAATCCTATACACTGCATTACCGAAGGAATGGTCAGTTGCAGAAGGTGGCAGTGCATCTAGCCGTTCTCTGAGGGCGGTGTTATCTTTCGACAAGAAGGTAAACAAGAGTAGTGCATACAATAATTGATCGGCGTTGGGAATAGTACCGAGAAACACACCACCCTTGCGAAGGTGCTGGGACACGTTACGGAGCATACACCGCGCTTTCTGTGACGACTCAAAAGCGTAGTGCATACAGAATTGCATAGAGACAACATCGAAAGGTTGCGCGAGTCTTTCCGGTGGGAAAGCTTTTGAGAGAGGTTCAGTGTAACAGTCAATTGCTGCGAACGCAGCGTCAAAGCGCGGGGTAGGCATCGTCTGCCATCTCTCACGGGCTTGAGTGATAGAAACATCAGCGATGTCTACAGAGATTCGCGTGCCATCAGCATCAGCGAGACAGGCGGTCAACGACGGAAACCGGAGACCACTCACCGGCACAGACCAGCTCCTTCACCCGAGCTTTCGCCCACTTGGTAAAATCGCCACCTTTGCCACAACCGAGATCAAGGACCTTGCCACGTCCTCTGCCCGGTCCGGAGGATTGCGATACGAGGGAAGAAGCTAGGGCCGGGTGGGCAAAGCGCGTGATCAACACAGATTTCACCCAATTGTTAAAATATTTGAGGCCAATTATGGGAGATTCCATGCGTTGCTTGACGCCTACTTCAGGCCGCATGTTGTCTGCGCATAGAAAGACAGATTAGAACTACCCGGGAGAACTGCATAAGAGACCCACAATGATCAATCACTTTACCCACATCGCCCGCATGGCGTTTAACAGGCAGATTGTTATCCGGAGAGCTACTGCGATCTCGTTTGCGCTTGGATAGGAGAAGCTGTGTCCCAGCACCGCGGTAGTATCGATACAATTCCATTTCCTGCGGTGTCATCGGGACAAGAACCGAGCTTGCAGGCGTTTTTCGACTACGCGGGTTGTACGGGATAGCGGATAGTGGTGGTGGTGGCATTGGGGCTGCGACAGTAAGGGTGTCTAAGGAAGAAGAGGGACGGGAAGATGCTCGAACGGGGGAGCGGGTGAAGGGGGGGGTGGGAAGGGCACGCGGGGCAGAGGAGGAGGCAGATTCGGCCTGCTGCTTGCCATGGAACGGCGCACGAGATGACGGAGGTGGAGGAAGGCGTGAGAAATGCTGCGACTGTGATTGACCATCCTCTAGCGGTGCATCCGTCCGCGACATGTCGAGCACTGGGAGATTGCTCCGACGCCGCAGCGATGGCACCCCAACCAACCTGTCCACGTCCCCATTTAATGCTGTCGTCGGAGGCAACAACGACACAGGCGACTGGGTGTCTGTCCCCAGTAACAGATGCGACAAACTGGATGGCCGCGCAGAACTTGGCGTGCGTGGCTCCTGGGGCTCCGAGTTGAGCAGGACTGCTAGATCGGTAGCGCGACGAGCTACAGTCGGGCTGTTGGTTGCTCGCGAGGAGGACGGGCGTGACGATGAGGGAGAAGGGACATCAAAAGAATGTCTTTCATGTCTGTCCAAGTCGGCATCGTGGGCATGTGATGGAAGGGGCTTTGGCTGGGACACCGGCGAGTTCAGGGCTGCGTCTCGAACAGGATCAAAGGCTGGCATCTGAGAATAATATTGATCCTTGTGACAAAGTTATGTTCCAGTGGTCAATAAATCATCACCCAGTGGTCCGCGAGGAATCCTAAAGAAAACCCGTTCGTCGTCGTCGCGAGTGTCGAACTCTATGTCGAGCACAAACCAAGTTACTTACGTGCAAATAACAGCAAATATCTTGTTATGTACTGGTATACAAGCACAATCAGGTGCCAGCTAAGTATCTATATCTTCCCACTGCGCTTCTCGAGCCACTCAGAGATGTCCGTCGTCGAACGCTAAATGCACAATTCAGTTCTGGTTCACACACACACATTATTGCCATGGAAACCTACCTCAATCCAAGCAGCGGAAGCTCCCAGCGAGTCGAGTGTCTGCGCAAGTGCGAGGTTGTATCGCGAAGTGTCTTTGTCCTGTACCCATGTCAAGCACTGTGGCCAATGTTAAGAGGTATGACAACAAACCTCAAAGAATTTCTTGATCCGTTCGATATCGCTATGGGTATCCAGGTTGCCAAGCGCGGCCTGCCAGCACATGAATCAGGACTCGAGCATTCCACATACGAATTAACGCACCGGGATGACAAATTGGAAGGAAAAGGTTCCCTTGTATCGCTCCTCAAGCTGTGGCGCTATCTCAGCCCTATTCTTAGCCAAGAAAGCATACAGACCCACAAGTTCAAAGTTATCCATGAAAAATTTGACTGAACTTCGTCTCGTGCCGTAGTTCATCTGTTGACCAGAGCAGAAGTATATAATATCCTGAATTCTGGCTTTGTTGAGGATGAATTGTTCTGTGTCCCTGTTACACGATTCCTCTTGACTTGCACACATCGCATACCTGGTCAAGATGAAACATGAAATATCAGGTAACAACTGCCCAGGGTACGTACATCGCAGATATACCGACAGAGGGCAGTGTGGTTCTGTCTTCGTAAAGACCTTTGACGAAATTATATTCATCTACACCCCCGTATTTCACAGCCTGACGATGTTGAGTTCGCGTCGATGAGCACATTCTAGAATTGTCGACTCACATTTAAAGCAGTCGTTCCAAACAAATCCACAGGGATTTTGGATTCATCTCCGGTGACCATGTACGTTTTGAACATTTCCCTAAGTGTGGCAACGACACTTCCCCACTGTTAACCACAGCGCTCGCAGAGCATATCAACGAGGACATACGCTTGATCGCCAGCTGCAGCTGCCTGTCCAATGGCACTCGTTCGGAGCTGTGAAATGTCTACAGGCTCGGATGGCGAATACACATAACCGAGCCTATCCACGATTGGCTTGAACAGTTTCTGTGTGAAATAATGGTTTGATCACAGCATCTGGCAGAATCAAGAAACTTGCCTTTCTGAACTCATTTAAACCTTGAACAATCTCCTCGTTTTCCCACCACGTCGACACTAAGAGAGCCAGGCTTTCCGCGATACTGTCCCAAACCAAGACTGTCCGATTTAATCAAGTTAGTGAAATGTTTAGAAAACAGGAACACTGACACTCGGGTTCATTCCTGAATATATCCACCACTGTGAGTGCACTACTAACAGTAGCATGTCCGGACTTGGCCAGCGCCATAGCGTCATGAACTAATCCTATGCGATCGTTGAGGGAGAAGATACCATCACCCTGAGCCGCTTCACGCGCGATGCGAGTGAGCTGCTCTTTAGGGTAAAGCACCCTATCTGTCCGCTTGTTAGAAGCATACCCAGAGGAGAAAAGAGATATGGATGCATACAGACACCGTACGTCCCCGCATTCAGCTTGTAAGGTTTGCTTGTGTCGATCGTAAGAATAGTCTCACGGGCAGTAAGCACTGCAGTCTTGTCAATTGATGGTCTCCCTGTTTCACCCACTGTCAAGATGGCGAGAGGGATAGTCCTACGCGGATCAGTGAACAGCACTGGCTATCAGCGGTGGCGACATCAAGGACATACCAGATAGTTTGATTATCCTTCTCTTCGGCAGGACCAGTTTCGAGGTAGCGATCTTGACGTACTTTGATGCCATCTTGGCATTCAGTTACAGTGAGCACAGGGAACCCCATCTATAAATCCAACCATTGGATGAGTAACGAGGAGAGTTGTCAAATTTGTCAAGGTATACTTTCGCAATCCAATTCTCCATCATTTCCGCGACGTTGATGGCTACCCCATCCAGTTCTTGTGTGGCTTTGTTGATCCCATTCCAGAGATCTTTTGTGGTCGTATTCCCATAGAGGTGGTCCTTAAGATAAATCGAAACGCCTTTGAGAAAGATATCTTGTCCAACGAAATTGCACAGCATGCGAAGAACTGAAAATGTTTAGTCGTCACGTTAGATGCACTTACGACAACCTTACCAGATGCTGCTTTGGCGTATGATAGCGAGTCAAATATCTACGGGTCGTTTACTCTTCTGTTGAAAACACGCATACCTTGGGACTCACTTGATTGATTTGGTTAGCGTCGGGACACTGAACCTCGATCGGGTGGGAAGACAGCTTAGCATCCAAGCGAAGGGCATCGTTCAGGTGCCCGGTAATGAATTTGGAGTCAACCTTCCACTCGGGGTGGACACTAAACAAGGTTCAAATGAAGGATCATATGTAAGCTGAAGTGGTCTTACCGGTCTGGGATATCAAGTCAACAAAGCACATAATGAAAGGATTATGACATACCGACGATGATGACTTCACCCATCTTAATAGCGTGAGGATAATCTCTAAAGATGTCAAGATGCACACATACCAAGGTGGCAAAGCCTTCGTTCAAATACAAGTAGTCCCACCACTCCATCGTGGCAATATCACCAAACCTCGAGAGAAATTTGAACACTATGTGCGCTAGGACAAACAGATTTGCTAACCACATATGGGCCACTTCGTGAGATTGGAAGACAGTGATACGTTGCTTCGTCGCCATATCGGGGCGATCCAAATCCATAAGAAATGCGCTCGTACGTCCAGTGATAAGCCCCTGCAAATCCCGTAAGAGCTTGGAATGATACTGATTGCTCGAAGTTGTTACCCAGTTCTCCATCGCGCCAGCATCGAAGTCATGGGCCTTTAGAGCGTTCACTCGTGATGACTCGAAGATAAACGTGCGTCTTACCACTAGGGTATCCAGTTTCGGAAGCGGATACTCGATGTCGAAAATTTGCTCGTAGAGGGGAAGCACTTTGGTCTTGACATCGAGTGCATACTTAGCCCGACTGATGACGTCCGCAGTCCCTGGAAAGGCTTTGGCGAATCAACATCACCCGCATGGCGAAATACTTACCATATATACGGAGAGGTCGAACTTTCCCCGTCAACGGACTCTTGTACGAACTCTCCAGATGACTGAATTGCCCATTGGCATAGGCTACAAGGTAAGTCGACATCTAGCGCAGCTAATCAGCCCTTGAAAATGCGCATGCACTCAGATCATCTCACGAAGGGAGTTGTGTTGAACTTGGTGACCTTCCATTCATCTTTGCCCTGTTCCTTGATGTCGAGGGCAGCAAACATCTTTGCTAGAGTTGCATCGCCGTAATTGCCTGCTTCTGATTTGTAAGCCTCCTCAGAAGCAACGGACATATTGCTCAAATTGGTGGTATTCATGCGGGATATCATTGTAATTGTAAACCTGGCCTTGAGCGAGGGTTCATCCCAGCAAGGGAATGCACGTCGAGCAGCGGTAGGCTGATTATACGTTAGATGTATCCAGATCAAACCATTCTTGGATGCAAAATGGACACATCGACATACCTCGAACTGCGTGAGACTGTACACCTTCTTTTCACCATCATCCTCGTATGTGGACTTGTAGTACCCCATCATTGCGCCGGTCAGTTTTCCCGAGAAGGCAATACTCAAGGTAGCAGTGGAATTGGCGGGTAGTGCCGTAGGAAACTCGAGGGTACCTTGCTCTGCTTTGGAATCAAATGACAGGAATGTGTTGATCTGTTGCGTCTTGAGATCGCCAGAGAACAACGAGATGTTGGACAACTCAAGATCTGCCACGTTGAAGGTGAGAGTAGAGGTTTTTTCCTTGACCTCAAGCCTAGTATTTTATTGTAGGCATTAACGTGCTGGGAAGGAACAGCACACTCGCCTGATCTTCACGAAGCCCTCAAAGAGCTCTTTCTTGAGGTCCGTTTTTATGGTAAGATCATAATCAGTCGGTTGGACATTCGATGGCAAGCGGAAACCACTGCTGGACATGGTGGTGTATGTCCTAACGATGATGAGGTCTTCCCGAAGTCGTAGTGATGTGTGTGCTATAAGTTGAAGGTGGCAGTACGATGGCCGCCGTTGGCAAAAGGTAGTATGTCGCAGGGTGCGGAGCATGTGGCTTCCGAGGAATGATGCCATTGGCCACCCGGTAACTTGAATGCTGCCTTTCTTATCAGTTGCAGGGTCCAGTGACTCCAGTCCACACCCAATGTTCGACGTCCAAAACGACACGGTATGTAACACACAATGCACTAGGTCGGCAACAAACAACATCGTACACACTGACGTAACTCTGCCCTGTCCGATTCCGTCAATCGTCCTGTGCATTCGATTGTTGGCTATCGAGCATTATGCGCGACGGCGAGAAAAAGCCGGTTGGAGGGGTATAAGAGACCTCGGAAATGTCCTCGCAGAGATGTTCTGATCGTGCTCCTTCAAGGCATTTTGGAAATGTACCACAGCACCGTCGTTGCAGTCGATGAGTTCTTCCCAACAACGGATGATGATTTTGCAATTCTTGTGGTAGTCTTCCTCGAGGCGCAGCAGTCCATTGAAATATTTCGCACTACGAAGAATGGTCGTCAATGTCTCTGCTGAACAGCGCAAAGATTTACTTCTCGACGGCCATAGCCCGTAGCTCATCGAGGACTTGCTGGATAAGCTCGTCTCGATTGTGCTGGACATCTTTTTTGACGTTTCTGAATTTATCGGAGATACCTTTAATAATTACCTAGTGGTTTGATTAGTGATGACAAAGTGCAACTTAATTGACCGGCCAGGTACAGCTTGAATTTCATCGAGAACCTGTGAGCTACGAGTTCGAGCAGGTGAATGAGAGAATACCCTGAGGGACACTCGCCTCCACGATATCTTGAATTTCAGCCTCGTCTGCAGTTTTATCATGTACCGAAACTTTGTTATAGCCATGAGTCGCATTATTCAGCATGCCATACGAAAAATGGCTACCTTGCGATAACTTTGAATTTTGTAATGTGACTCGCGGGGTGATTTGACCAGGTGACTCGCGCCTCACGTTTACGGGTCCTGTCGGTATCCTGAAGGGAGAAAGTGTATCGCTCTCCGACGGTGACGAGTGTCGGCGGCTGCGGGGTGTGTTAATTGGGGGGGTTCTCTTCTTACTGAGACAGAATGGGTGACTAACCTCGATGAACTGACCTGTGCCTTGCATTTGGCTTTTTTGTCCAGCACGTACTCGATGGGAGAGGCAAAGGTAACGCTTCGGCGTCTGCGTCGAGGAGATGGGACAAAGGCAGGCTCTTCTACAGCTATGCCATCTGACGAGTTGGGAGTCTTTAACTTCGTCCGAATGTCCACCTCTGAACACACTGGGTCAACGGACACCTTATGTAGCTTACTCATCTCTTCAGCCGGAGATTCGTCAATAGTGAGGTCAATAGTAACGGGTTCCGTTCTGGATGTCGATTTTACGACCTGGCGGGATGGCTGGTTATGACAACAATTCAGTCTGCTTCAGTAAAGCCAGGTTAATTACCTCCACGGGGTCCTCGCCCTTTTCCGAAGAGACCGAGTACCCGACAACTTTCTGAACCTGGTTAATCTTTTTGTCCACAGAACGGACCTCAAACACGAGGTGTCCATCATCTGTGATTTCCTCAGTCTTGATATGGTATTGCGGCTGCACAAGTTGCATCGCATTTGAAGCAGCTAGTTGAATGGAGTCTAGGTTTTCCCTCGGCTCTTCGCCGGGAGGGACGCTGGGTTGACTCGGTTCACCTGTGAGGATCCTGCTACCCTACAAACAACATTTTAGCGACGTCAAAACACGAACCCAAATATATAACCTTCAGCATTTCTCGAGGTACGTTTGTCTCTGGTGCGGCATTTCTGGCGTCGCTTAGCTCTAGCAATGCCTGTGGAGTAATAGCGAATGTCCAGTTCGGCATCACGAGAGATTCTGAAAGTGGTATTACGCACTACCTGACTATTGACCTTCGGTGTGTCGTGACCGATCTCGACGCCGGTGTCTTCCAGGGCAACAGTACCTAATTTACGTTCTATACCACAGGTCGACCGACCGTCTGCTTGTTTCCCTTTCTGAGTTTTGCCACGCATGTCATTCGGCCTGGTTCCACTTGTTACGGGCATCTGCCTCTTTTTGATTCTCGACGATCTGCGAGTGCCTTGGCAGGCTGGTTTCAGTTCTTCATGTTCGTCAGAATCGGCTGTCGCCATCGGACCAACAGCAGGAGGGGAGCGTTTGGCCGTATTTGTGCGTCTTTTTACCCTGGAAATAGGAATGACGTCTAGTAATGTCTCTTTAGATTTGACATTATCCTCCTCGATCCCAAGCCTACCTTCACGATTCTTCTTGCGGGGAGGCGCGGATTCATCGTCAACTTCAATGACATGCTTGCTTGAAAACTTGATGGGCTCTCTCTTTCGGCGGCTTCCGGCAATCTTGGGTGGGACGCTCTTGTCTTTCGCCATCTCGATACGGGAATGTACCATCTGGTTGCGTCTGGCGTGCTGTCCAACTTCATCTCTTGTGGAACTCAACGCTATCTGTAGTTTCCTTGCCGAGGCGATGGTGTGTCCCGTGTCAGAGGGCCCGCGTTCATTAACACCCGTTTTGTTCGGCATGCCTGCGCCAACGAAATCCTGGGAAGCAACAGAGAGACTCTCAGGGACTTCGGTTCCGATCGTGGTAAAAAGAGTATCGGCTTTCGGCAATAGCTTTGGGGAAACATCGATCTGGGTGCTAGATGACGAGCCAAACACCGGGGAATCCGAGGTCAACAGTTGGTGCCCACTTTCAAGCGACTTTTGAGCGGCTCCTTCTGTACGGTCTGGAGTCTTGGACGCAGAATTGGAAGATTTATTGTTTCCCTCAGAGGCAGCACCGGAATGTTCGTTCACTTCCATACGATCTATCCTGTGTTGTAACGGTTTCAATCCATTATTACAAGATGCTGATACTCCGATCACCGCTAGCTCGTTGCCAGCATTGTGATCTGTTTCAAACTCTGAGATTTCTGAGAGTTCATCGCTGTCGCCAGACAAGTTTGTTGTTCTGGTCGAATCGGAAAAGAAAGGCGCTGTAAAGTTATGGATGGGCGGATGGGCTATGACGTTTCATTGATGACAAATCTGGTACCTTTAAGAGTGGCAGGGACGTCTCCAACCGCTGTAGACTCGAGAACTTCTGGGATTATATTTTCGTTCTTGAATGGAGACTTCGGATTCGGCGTGCGCAAAGAGCCCCCATCGGCAACACGGGACACCGGAACTGCATGAGACGTAGCTGGGTCTTCAATATCTGTCTTGTAAACTGTAGAGAATGTTAACTATGAGAAAGAAGCGATCAAGAGCTGGATTTCACCCTCGTTGACGTGTTGGACTTTTCCTTCAAAGCTCGCAGTCGGTGGAATTGGTGAACTGTCATTTATGAACTTGAATCCCGAACCAATCGAGATACTCTTGTGCTTTCTCTCCACTCTCGTCGGTGGATTGAGAAAGCTCAATTTTCCCTGTGACCAATCAATAGGGAGCTCAGCTTTTCCCGTAACTGATATGCCTACCACACCTCGTCGTCGTAGCGCCTCCATGAATCTGCCCAAGGCGTCATTCTGCAACAAAAATTTCGCGTAAAGGCGGCTTTCATCGGGAGATTGCATTTCGACATTAGCAACTAGCGGTGGAGATGTCAGATAGACCGTTATCAATACTTTTCCTTTCGGGACATTTTGCTCTGAGTTATCCAGCGTGATCGTGCGGATGTGGGAGTATGGCACTTGTAGGCTCTCACATACGTCATCCTATCAAGAAAAGTCCTGAGGTGAGGAATGGCCAGAGGTAACGTAACGTACGTTTTCAATGACGATATTCGCAAGGAAAGCTTGTTTATCCATGATCAGCCTGTCGGTCGCAAGTGGCTGGGGGAAGATACGTCCACAGACGTCTATCTCGTTGATAGAAAAGGGTTGTGGACTAGGAATAGATCTATTAGCGCCGGAGCTTCGCTGAATCATCCACTGACCAAGTAATCTCATTCCTTGCGAGGACATCGATGATCCGAGCAGCAACATCATCCCAGTGAGTGCCAGATATGTTTTGCATGACACCAAGCAGCTCTACACTGCATTTGAATAGTTTCGGGGAACCCAGAACTTCTTTCACGAACTTGACCCTTCTGAGCTTCCCTTGGGCAGCGTTGTGGGTAGGAGGAAGAAGTCGAGCGAATAACAGTAAAAGCGCCTCGAGGAGCAAGTAATCTAATATGGAACGAGATGAATACCAGCGCGTATTCGAGCACGTTGGAAACTACAACCTCTTGTTCCGGATATGGCAGCGCCGAGCCGTTCACTGTCAAGTTATTACTCAGATTTGAAGCATACTAAAGGATAAACTATATGTTACCCGCCCAAGACAGCTCTTTGACGGAGCGCATTCTGGATACTGATTTGCCTAGCAGCAATTTCAGTCAACGTATTATACGCCTGTGAATGGTCATTTAGATGAAGAGACTAGCGCATATATGCGACTTTTTGCAGAAATAATCTGCTCACGGATAAGCAAAGTGGTGTACTGAACGCTGGCAGTCCTCGGCCAGAACCAACAAAGAAGAATCCGCAGATGATGCGACACAAAACTTCCCAGGCCGCACCATCTGATTCAACACTGGCTAATTCTTCTGAGCAATGCTGATCTCTGGTTACGAGAGATATACGCACCACCATCTTGCTGATCCAGGAAATCCTATGGTGTGTGTTGGTCAGCCGTGTTCGTGATCACATTGCCGTCATCTTACGAGAATGCCAGACAAGATGACCTCTGCGGTTGTATCCCACGCTGCACGTAAATTCTCGTCTTCGAAATTGTGTGTATCGCAAACTTTTCCTAATACCGTAGAGAGGACAACGCAGGAAAGCTGCAATGCAGGCTGGAGGCAAACATTGTATAGTGGAAGAAGTGGTTGACGGAGCACAGTGCAAAGTTTTCGTATCATCTGAACTGAGGGGGACGAAGAATTCTACAGGGGAG